>JAADVZ010000408.1:0-26481 GCA_023335925.1 Pythium phragmitis
CCCCCCCCCCCCCCCCCCCGTCTTCCAGTGGACACTCGCCGCGCCTATCCATCTCCAGTTAAGGGTCCATTTCCAGCAACCCGCGATCACGAGTCTCTCACCATTATGCGCGGTGTTCTCTCGTCAGAGTCATCACCGGTTTTGGCCCAGTGTAGTGCGTAACTGAGTAGTTGTACCAGTAGATGGTCGGTGCTCAGTGCTCGCGTTCCACTCGCGACTCGACGGAGATCTGTCAAGACACCACAGAGCGAGAGGCGCCGCCTGAACATCCAGACATTGAAGTGTACTCAACATGGTTGCGCCCCGAGCGGCGGCACACCAACTCGGTGGGCCCAAGCACAATTGCGTATTCCGTTTACCGTGGACATGGATGTCGCCAGCAGTGTTTGACGAATTCATTTATAGAGGTGTGTTTGTAGTCTATTAAAACCGGGTATATGTTATTACAGTTCCTCACAATTCAAACTGCCAAAGAAGAAAAGTTGCCGTTTGGGGTTTCCCCCCGTCGGTTTCCCATACAGTCTTCGAGTATAACATCTCCCTCCATGGCGTCGACGCGCAAGGCCGCTGGCGGCGCCAGCGCGGCGCCCTGGTGGAAGCCCCCAGGACTACCGGACGTGTCGGACGCCGACCTGCGACTCGGCGACGCGTCCTTCTCGTCCACGCGCCGCGCGCACGCCTCCAAGACCGTCGAACGCGCGCTCGCGTACATCTCGTCGCCCAGCGCCGACTCGCTCTCGTCGCTCTACCAGCTCACGCGGCGCGCGACTGTGCAGACGATCGCATTCTCCACGCAGCACGCGGCGCTATGCCTGCGCTTGCTGGATGTCCTAGCAGAGCACGTGCTCACGATCTCTAAGCCGACGAGTGGAGAGTCCTCCGTCACGCTTAGCAGCGTGAAGGCCGCCGAACTTCAGCAGCTTCTCGACTTGATGTACTTCTTCTGCAAGGGGATGGCGATTGGGTATCCGTCCCACGCGCTGGGGAAACTGCTGCAGTGGCTCGTCGCGAGCGTCGTGACCTCGGCGCTTAATGGCGCGTGCGACAGCGAGAACCTGCTCAAGCTTCAGCTGCTGGTGGTCGCCGAAATGCTCAAGATCAACGCGGGCGTGCGCATCTACATTAAGGAAATGAAGAAAATCAAGGAGTTTTACCGCGCGCTCACGATTCTGCTCAACAGCACCGAAGACTCGGAGTTTCTCGTGCAAAGCATGGCGATCCTCGCACGCTTGGTGCTCACCGAGTCACTCGGCGCCAAGTTATTCAGCCCGAAAAACGTGGACCAAGCGCTGGAACTGATCTTCTCTGTGCTCGAAGGAACGTGGGACAATGGTGACGCTTCCAGTAGTACTCCCGGTCGGCTGAGTGATGTATTGCGGCACACGCCCGTACTGCAGTGCTCCAGCGTGGACCTCCTCTGTGACCTCACAGATCGTGGTGAGATTCTCACTGCTCTCGAGGAGAACACCAGAGTGGAAGAACTCATGGATACCATGGTAGGTTTCATTCACCTCAACGGCAATGCGCAGCAAATCCAAGTCGCAGTCTATTTCTTGTCGGCTGCCGTCGGTCTCGGCCACCACTTTCGGAAGGTCCTGATCAAGTTACTGACAGATCACGATGTCTTCCATCGTGTGCTTCAAGTCACGCTGCATCCGTCCAAACTGATCGGCATGTTGACGACCGAGCTGCTGCTAAAAATCATCGGAGATGACTTCCGTCCGTTTCGAGGGGTGTTTGAGTCGTCCCTGCAGGCGCCACAGCTCAGCCCTGTCGTTAATGGGCTCTTCCGGTTGATCAATGAGGCTTCGGTGGTTGTGCAGCAGTGTGACACCGTGGACGAGATTGCAAGCTCGGAGGAATATCTACTCAGCGTGGACGTGTGTCAGCTGTTGGCAAAGCTTGCCGAGTTCTCAGTACTTCGTAAGCTGTGCGTGAATGCTGTCAATGTTAAACAGGTAAGCTTGTATCTCAGCATGGAGAGACTTCCACGTTGTCAGCTTAATTATGCATGGTTCCTTTTCACAGAGTGCTTCAGTGATTCAAGCAGAATCGGCACAGATCGTCTCGGGCGATCCACACCAGCTCACGCAATTCCAGCCAAGGCTATCGATTCAACTTGTGGTGGGTCAGTGTTTTACAGGAAGGCGTCAACTGTGTTGCGAGCCCACATTGCTGTGTCTTTTAGATGCTGCTGTCTTCACTTGTCAAGGAGCCAACTATGGACGACAGTCACAGGCGGACATTGAACCAGTTATTGCAATCGTCGGATGTCGCAACGATACTGGGTTCTGCTTTGTTTAGTCGGGAGGATAAAGACCTGGTCGTCGAGACTCTGCTACTGTTCAATCAATTCATGGCGCAATCCAGCAACAAGCGTTTCCAGGCTCTCGGCCTGGCCGAAGGAATCATCAGCGTCGGCCAGCGGGTGAACGAGTCCACCGACAATCTTCAATCGACCATCTCTTCTCTGGAATCAAACGTGGAAGCTCACGCAAAAACGATCGAACGGCTCCAAAATGAAATCCAACAGTCGCTGCGCATGCAAGACGACGTGAAGTCACGACACGACCAAGAGATCTTGGATATCAAAAGCAAGTTCATGGACCAGCTCAAGCAAAAAGACGACCTGCTCACGAAAACGCGGGAAATCTATGAAACAAAACTACGCGAGGTTAATGCCCAGTGTGAGAGCCTCGCTCAAGTTATGAACAAGAAGATGGGTTCCTTGCAGCACCGCGAGCAGCTACTTCAAGAGAATCGAACTAAGCGGATGGTGCTTGAAGATGAAAACACCGAGCTCAAACGCAAAGTGCATGTGCTTGAAGTCCGCCTCGATGAAATCGCGCAGACATATTCCATCACACTGGAAGAGATGAAACTTCGGGACAAGGACATCAAAACACTGCAAGACGAACTGACCGCGTTATCGGGCGAGTTTACAGGACAGCGCGAGGAAATCGAGCGAGCACACGAGACAATCAAGGTAGTGTTCTGCTGCGGGTCTGATCTGGCTTATGCTCATCACTTGTGCATCTGCGTAGAGGTTGGAAGATGATTTGCATGACCGTTCCGAGTCGCAGGAGAGCACTTTTCGGGAGCTCGTATTGCTTTCGAAAGCTCACAAGGCCTTGATGGATGAAAAAGACGCGTTGATGAGGGACACAGATGGGATGCGAGACGAGCTCTCTAGCTTGGAGTCGCTCAATGTTTCTCTCCAGTCTCGACTGCAAGAGAAGAAGGAAATGGTTGATCAACTCGAGAGAAAGGTGCGTGTCCATTTGAGCAGCTATTGGTCGACATATTCGATTCGTATGAAGGATCTTTATGAATACACAGGCCAAGAGGCTGGAAGAAACGGCGGCAATCAGCCAGAGTGCATTGGAAGACGAGCGAGACAAGCGTCGCAACGCGAGTCGGGAGTTGGACGATCTACGCAAAGCGCATCGGAAACACGAGTCGGAAGCCGCGATGTGGGAGATTCGAGTGGCCGAAAACCACTTGCTGATTGAATCCAAGGACGAGCAGATTCGCAAGTGTGAAGAGGAAGTTCGCCACTTGGTACGGTTTATTATCATCTTTTGTGGACGTGTTGTGGTCGAACAATCAATTCATTCTCTGGGAACTCTCGCAGGCCACTGAACTGAAGAAGCACTCCAAGTTGCAAGCATTAATCCATCAACTGAGCTCCGGAGGAGACCCACAAGCAGTCGCAGCAAGCGCATTTCTGGCGCGAGATAGTTAAAAACATGGACCATGGTCATCAACAATGAACCGTAAAAGTCAATTACTATGTAGTAAGTAGTGCGGGAATATCGTGTGGCGAATACAGAACGACGGCGCAGGAGAGCACGGAGGTACTCGACCTAGTTCCGGCGGCCGCGCTTGAACTGCTGCTTGTTCTTCTGGCTCTGCTTGAAACGGTTGCTGCGCGCACTGCGAGCCTCCTCCCAAAACTGCTTCTCCTCCTCGCCGTCCAAGAGCTTGGCCGAGTTGAGCTTGACACCGTTAACGTCGATGCCGGCCTTGAGGATCTCGACAACCTTCAGCGCGGCGTCCGTGCTAGCGACACGCAGGTGGCCGCTCTTGGCACCAATCTGGTACTTGATGAACGCCACACCCTGTCCCTCCTCGGCGTCGGCGCCCAGCTTCTCGTTGATCGTGTTCTTGATGTCGTCGCGCGACACCTCCCCTTCAACGCCGTCAAACTCTACGATCAGTCCCTTCTCGTACTGGATCTCGACCTTGAGCTCCTCGCGCGGCGCCAGCAGGTGGAACACGACCTTCTGGCCGCCGAGCTCGGCATCCTCAAGCGCCGACAGCTTCTCAAACAGCTCGGTCGCCCGCGTGACGTCGTTGACGACAAACTTGGCCTGGTCCATGCCGTCAAACTCGATGAACGGCGAGCGCTCGGTCGGCTCCATCGCCCGCGCAATGAGCTTCTTGATGTCGTCCATGCGCACACGCGGCGCAATGTTAGAAATGTGGATAGCCTTGCCCTCGGGTTCACGCTTGCGCTTGTTGTCCTTCTTGTCCTCCTTCTTGGTGCGCGGGCGCGCCGCAATGGCGTCGGAATCCGTCACGAGCTCAAACTCGAGCGTCTTGCCGTCAATGACAATCGCGTGCTTGGTCTTGATGAGATCAAACACGGTCTGGGCAAACGCCGGCTGCGTGAAGAGCACGTACAGCTCCTTGGTCGCCGTGACAAACTTGATGCGCGAGCGCAGCACGGCGTCCTCCTGCCACACGGGCTGAAAGGCGTCGAGGTAGGCCGTGATGTGCTTGATCGGCACGTCCTTGGCGACAAGCATCGCGCGCGTGGACTTTTCAAACTCGGCCTGCGCGTCCGCCGAGAGCGTGTTGAATTCGCTCAGCGGCAGCACGGCCGGCGAGTGGCGCAAGATCACAATCTTGTCGGTCTCGGCCTGCACGCGCTGGAGCGTCTCGACGTCCTTGAACTCGACGTGGACGACACCGGCAAACTTCTTGTTGAACTGCTTGCGGTAAATGTAGAGCGGCTCGGCGTTGACGGCGACCAGCGCTTCCTTGATCTCGTCGACCGTGGGCATGGAGGCACCAAGCCCGGCGAGCACGGCCGTGCGCGTGGCGCTGTCATCGTTCTCGGGGAGCTCGTGCTTGCGGCGCAGCGCGTCCTTGGCCTCATTGAGCTCGACGACGTCCGAGCCGTCGAGCGCCGTCTGGAGCTCGGCCGGGTCCGTGGTCAGCGCCGCGAGCTTCTTGAACGTGAAGAGCACCGAGAAGGGCACGAAGCCACCCTCTCGCTGCTTGGTCTCTTCCTTGAGGAACTTGTCGCGGCGGAAGTTGCTGTCAGAGAAGTAGAACTCGACCTGCTTCTTGATCTGAGCAGAGAGCGACGCCATGGTGGTCGGGAAGAGAATGGCGGGGAAGGCGCGACGTGTGGGTTGACGATGGAATTGATGTCTGGGCATGGCCAGTGCCTTGAAAAAGCCGTAGCTCTTGGCAGTGGCCAATGAGAGGGTCTGACCGGTCTGATCTGCATCTGAGTCTGAGAATACCGTCACCGATTGAATGGAGGAGCCGCACACTCATATCTGATTCGCCACTCTCAGCAGGGCCTTTGCTGGATGCTCGATTGTGATTGGCCAGAACGTTCTTGTCGTGAAGGGTTCTAAAAAATCTTTTTATTTTTGGGTGGTGGGGCTCTTTTTCATGCATCCTTCTCTTGCTGCGTGATAATCTCGACGACGAGAAACATGACGGCAGCGTTGGGCACGACGCGCATGAGATGCGCCGGCATGCCGCCGTAAAGACCGCGCGAGCCTTCCTCTCGGAAAATGGTCGCGATCGACTGGAGCATGGAGCGATACCTAAATCAGCACAGAAAGATACGGCCGTCAGAAGCGGTGATGTTGACCGTGTGCCCACACACTCGCTGTGCACGTACTTGAGCTCCTTGGAGCCCACGGGTGCGCGCTGGTCGCGCATGCGCGTGCGCACGACTTCGTGAGGATACGTGAGCGCCGCAGCAAAGAATTTGCAGACACCGGCTGCGAGAAAGTACTTGGTGTTGCTGGGCTCGTCAATGTGTGACTTGCACTCTTCGTAGAGAGCAAACTGGATGGCGCTCTCCGAGATGCCCCAGTACGAGGCCGACAGGCCCCGAAAGAAGGCACGCGGACCTTCCGTGCGGTACATGTCCAAAGCAACCTGCGTGATGCTCGCCGCGCGCGGCTTGGCGAGCGTCGCCATGGTTCGCTGCGAAGCGGCATTGAAGCCGGCCGACAAGATGTTCGGACGAGTCGCGACCAATTCGGTATGGGCTGGCATGAGCTGGAAACGGGTCTTGACGACCCAAATCGGGCACACCAATGTTGCCGAGAGGGAGCCGGCGGCCGCTGCGGCACCAAAATTGAATATCCGACCCTGCAATCCGTTGCTGGCGAAGAACTCTTTGAAGCGCGAGTAGCTGCCAAAGTAGATGGCCCGTGCTGGGATGATGCCTACCAGCGTGGGCGTGATTCCACGCCAGAGACCAAACACCGATTCTAGAGGAATAGCACGAAATCCTGTAAGGAATGGTGGTTTCGGTGCTTGTGTGGACAAGTCACGCACCGTTCTTGACGATTGTTCGCATGACTCCAAACGTAGTCGGCGAGGTGGCGCCCTTGAACGACTCGCTGCAAAAAAGAGAGAAAAGAACGCCCAATTCAGCAAATATTCTCCAGGCATCAAGAACACCATCAATGCATCAGCGCGCACCGTCCACCTTGGATCTGCAGGCGTGTCTTCACAATTTCCAGCGGTGAGGTCATTAGCGCTGCGGTCATACCGCCCACCGCTCCAGCGACAAAGTGGCGCCGCTGGTCGCGTGGGTACTTCGCGGTGGACATGGCAACGCTTCTTGCACCGCCACTCCCACTTCCGGTAGCCGTTGGCATAGCGCCGTTGGCCTTTAAATCGTTGGAGGTCTGTTCAGTCATTGCCAAGGTCTCTCGTCCGTCCGTCGGATTCTCTTGAGTTGGTGGTGGCGTTGGGTGTTGACGCTCCAGAAACGACGTCGACCAACACTCTGAAGCGTATCTCTCGACTTCCAACCAAAGTATCACCTTGTTTTAGCACAAACGTCACAACCTTGTTTTGGCAGAAACAGACGAACTCATTGATACCGGTAAGAGAGCAGTTTTGTCAGGCTCGACTCGAGCAGCTCAAGAAATGACTAGTGGAAATGATGACAGCCAGCCGCAAAGGTTGTGCGGCACAACCTTTGCGGCTGCGTGCAACTTGTGCCTGGTGGTGACGTAGTATTGATAGTATCGCGGCAACTCCACACCAAAACGAATTGCTTGATGAAAGTCGGGTGAGCTGTTCAGCAGTTCTGAAGTGTGGCTCCATGAAGCTAGTACCATGCGTGAGTTAGTGAAAACCTGTAGTAGAGGTGCTCTGGGAGGCTTTACGACACAAGTTCTCCGGATGATCCAGCAGAACCCACACGTTGAGAAATGCGATGTGGCTTCAGCTGAAACCCGCCACGACTGCCTCGTAGCTTCAGCAAATCTGTGCCACCACGACGTGTCGTCTAGCGATTATCTCGCTCTCAGCCCGCCTCCAGCTGGGGTCACTTTCTCGCATCGCCAGTCAGCGAAAGATAAACAGAAGAACTGCCAGCGCTGAACTGGCTCATGAGTTCTATTGTGAGTTGCTAACTTTCATCTCTATCATAACCGTTAACAACTCTGACTTGGTTTTCACAAGGTTATTGTTTGCTGAACTCTTTCTCGATGAAGGAGCCGGTCCAATAATATTGGTTTTGTTGTGAATGCCAACGCGATGGGGTACTGTACTGTACAGTCAATGACTGTAAAGTCGCACAGGCTAGTATTACTATTGTTCTGAAGGACCCACCAGCCTGTAGTCTTGAACTGCTCACTGACTCTCTCATTCCAGCTGGCGATCTGTTAGTCAGATATCCACACTCTTCTCTCGCTCATGAGGTCAAGCGCGGCAATACGAACGCCTCTACCACCCACGCCCCTACACGGACCGGCCGAAACGCTTCAGCGATCTCCATAGAAGATGGATGTGACACTGTCAACGAGACTGTCTTTCCATGTGGTCTCGCGGTGGAGGTTCAGTGGGGGCGGAGAGGACTGACAGCGAACGGAGCCCTCCACTTTCCGACTTTCTTGCTAGGCCTACTAATACTTAAGCGACAACACCATCATAATGAAGGCTTGGACCATGGTATGCGCGTTCGCGGCGCTGGCGCTGTCGACGGCGGCCGCTCAGGACGCCAAGCCGGCGGACTGCGACCTCATCAAGATCTTCAGCCTCGTCAAGCCGCTCGAGACGGACGCGAACGTCAAGAAGTGCAGCGCCGATACGGGTTTCGAGCTGCTACCGCCGCCGGGCGCTCCGACCAAGGAGCAGACGGCCAAGCTGTGCGGGAGCGAGAGCTGCAAGGCAGTCTTTGCGACGCTCCAGAAGCTGGATATCCCTGACTGCACTATCAGCATCCTAGGCGGCGTCAACATGAAGAAGGTCATCAACGAAGCGTTTGGCCAGTGCAGCGCCGCTGGAGCCAAGGCGCCCGGCTCGGCGTCGCCTTCGCCTGCCCCTGCAGCGACTCCCACCCCGACGCCTTCTATGACCCCGGCCATGACCAGTGCCAAGCCAGCTGCGGGTGCCACACCAACTCCGGGAGCTACTCCATCGGCGCCGTCGGCTCCGACCCCCGCGCCTGCATCGAAGGCCCCCGTGCCAGCCCCAACACCTGCCGCCTCGAACACCAAGGCCACGGGCAAGACCAAGCGCTGTGAAGCGTAGATTTTTTTAGCAACCTCGAACGATAGAGGTGGTGGTGATTGTGGAGTCTGTGCGTGAAGATAATTGAGTGACTGAGAAAATAATTTATCCACGGTTTTGAGTATGTAGTACTGTACTGTGGATGCACACGAAACCAATTACTTTTCTTATTCGTTTGATCGAAAGAAACCTAGGACGGGCCACTGATCAAGGCGATATAGTACTACTCTTCCTACCCTTTCTTTCTCGCATTCCAACTCCACGGAGGACACACGACTAGGACATTCATTCGGCTTGGAGGGCCCTGGACGTACGTAGCTGCCCCCAGCGAGCGGTTCCTGGAAGGTCCAAGATCCAGACGTCGCCCTTCGTCTCCGGCAGCAGCCACGCAGGCGACGTGGGGCTCTAGCACAGCCATAGCTCCATGAGTGGCAAGAGGACCCTGGAGGACGCCGGCTGGGGACAGCCCCGGGTCCGCCGGGTGCCTAGTGCCCCGGAACCGCAGCGAGAAGCGTCTCCCGAACGCAGTGGGCCCGTCCAAGCGTCACCGTCCGAGGACACGGACGAGTTGGCGACGGGTATCACGGGCCACGAGCGGCTCGAGGATCCGCCGCCCCCGAGCTCTCATGCGCTCGAGGAGCTACAAGACGAGATCGAGAGCCTGGAGGCCGTCGTGGACCAGTTGGACGCCGAAAAGCATGCTCTGAAAATGCGGCTCAATGCCGTCGAGAATGTGAAAAAGTTCAACGTGGGGGACTGCAAGAAGTGGCTCGTGAGCAACTTTGACTTTGACCGCAAGGACACGCCCGAGCTGCTCGCGGGCATCTTTGAAAACTACCTTCTCCAGAACGACTCGATCGACCCGTTGCCGCACCAGTTGATCGTCAAGAACTCGGTGCGTGCCCAGTCGCGGCGAGACAAGATCGCCATTGCGAGGTTCAACATGCACCAGAGAAAAGAAAAGGACAAGATCCCCATCGCGGAGACCAAGCCAAAGAAGGCGTTGCAGCCCCAAGCGCAAGACGGCACCACCACAAACGGTTCGTTTCTTTCCTATCAGCCATTTCGATACCAACGGGTTTGCTCACAGCCGTCTTTTGTTTCGTGGTAGATGCCGGTACGTACGGCCAGTTTCTCTACGTCTCTCCGGACGCGATCGAGGATCTGTATGCGACCAAGCCCTGGATGCTGTTCCGCACCCACTGGCCAAAGATTCGCCCGGCCGGGAAGAACACCAACTACGACTCGCTCGTGCGCCTGCAGGACGAATTCCTCGAGAAAAACGTGGTCGCGATCTGGGAACGGACGCACTGGTTCCCCATCAAGATGGACAACGGCAAGACGGCGCTCGAGGTCAAGCTGCTCGGTCGGCACCACAACCGGCGCAAGCGGCGGCAGGCCCAGCTCAAGGAACGGCTCGAGGCGCTGTCGGCGGAGCTCAAGCCGCAGTATGAGAGAGCGCTTCTCGATCAAAGCGTGTTTGGGAACCGGTGGTTCGCCACGATTCTCCGGCGGCCGACGCTGTGGATACCACGCGAGAACGAGTCGCTCTTGGACCAGCTACGGGAGCTCGACGACGCCGAGCCCGAGCGGAACTACCACTTTTTAGGGTAAATCACCCACAGCAAATGAGCATTTCTGTCGATACTCATCTACAGGGTCTGGCCATTCTGCATCCTTCGGTTCTTTCGGGGGACTCGGTGCACCACACTGAGTGCACATCCCGTGCTATGATATGTCGCTACGCGGAGAGCGTTCACGGCCTTGTGGTAACACTCCCAGCACTGAACGGTGGCTGCCGTGGTATATAAGTAGTAACAGAGCCATCGGCACCATCATCCCCCAGCATTGGGGTCTCAACACTATGGGCATCGTATTTCAGTAGATTCCGAGTCAGTTTGCCCACTTTTTCTCCCAGCGCAAACGGACCATCACTCTGCCCTTTTGCCCCACACCAATGTGGTGACCAAACCCCAACAAAACGAATTCAAAGTGGCTGGAGCGATCGCGCGGGAAGCGGTCGACATGTGGAACCCGATGGACTCGCGCGGCCTCCAGGCCTCGCACCGGACGCCGTCAGGCCACGCAGCCACACGCGAGGACGACCCGTTCGATCTGCCGCCGCTCGATGGCTTCCCGCAGAGCCACGAGGCGGCCGACGACAGGGACAGCGCGCCCTTCCCGACATCGTTTCCGTTCGCGATGGACGAGGAACGGCCGCAGGAGACCGACCCGGTTGATGGGGAAGGCTCTGTCCACAGCGACGAGTTCGTGGACGCTGGTACGTGTCGCAGAGTCACCTTCCTGGTGTGGAAACGGCGATGCTGACGATGGGGAGACTGGATTTAACAGAGGCGTTCATGGCCGACCATAAACCCGGGGAGGACAGTTTCCTGCGCGAAGCGACGGAGAGCGGCGATGTGGAGATGGGGTGGAGCGACGACGAAGGCATCGCCAGTGTGAATGACCGCCGCGCGAGCGCGATCTTCATCCCCAAGTCGCGCAACATGGATAAAGTCGAGTTCTCGTCGCCCAAGCACACAACTCAAGTACGTCGGCACCGTATTCTCCCACAAGTGGGCTTGTATAGGAACCGTTCCAATGGCTCATTCTCCCCCCATACCTACAGAAATCGATCCCGGTCGACTTTGAGACGCCACTCAAGGCGAAAGTCCGCGGCAGTGTCTCCAACAGCGTCCGAACCCCAGCGTCTTTCTCCGCGTCGGTGAGTCACTCAGTAATCGCCGCCGTTGACGCACAATACGTTGGTGACCACGTGTGGAATGCACAGAATACGGCGATGTCCTTCGAGTCCGATATTCACGTGGACCATCGCGTCGTGCTCACACCGAACACGTCCAGGGCTCTACAGGTGTGTTGGTCGGGAGTGTGGCAAGAAACATGTCGAAATGGGCGGCTAACGGGTTGTACGCTGTCGTGGTCTAGCAACGCCAGCGACTGCCGACGGACGACTTTAGCTTGTCCGAAATGGACGCGTCCCTCTACAACTCGGAAGGTGTGAACCACAGTGGTCAGGCCAAGCAAGCCATTGATGCAAACGCCAGCGCGCTTAGCAAAGTACAAGACGTGTCAGCTTCTCCGTCCCGACCTCACAGCGCGGAGAGAGCGATGCATGCCGGGCCGCACGTGATCAAAAAAGCACTCCACGAGTTCGAATCGCTCCTTCAGAAAAAGACGTTCGAATCGATGCATCGGCCCACGATTTTCGAGAGCGCAGACAGCGTCGCCGACTTTGATCCAGCACTTGATGAACTGGAGTCGACAATGCGCAAGCTTCCAGTCGGCGTGGTCGATCGTGCAGACGAACGGGATGGTCTGGTACATTCCGATTCGAATGATCGAGATCCGCACAGATGGACAAAGGATCCCGACGTGCACAGCGCAGGAGTTCAAGTGGATTGCATGTCTGACTCTGATTTGCATGTGCAAGCGACGAGCAACCTGCAGCCCACGTACAACAGCCCAGCGAAACCTGCAGAACAAGGGGACGAGTTCCGTGATGTAAGAAGTGAACATAATCACGATGATTGCGTGCCCGTGTATGACGCACGTGTCCAAGTGAGGAGCACTCGGCAGCCCGCACAGTTTCACGCGTCGAAGCCTGCATCACAAATGCACGAGTCTCATACTGCTGGCAAGACGATGGCTATCGAAGAGATGATGGCGACCATGAGCGTCGCTGGCGCGGAGTCGCAAGGAGCACGGCTGCATGTGAACGAGGCCGGCAAAAATGATCAGTCCGAAGTTGTTGCCCGCGTGAACAAGTATACTCAGGCACCACGGCATGTTCGATCTGTTGAGTCGCAAACTCGTGATCAAGCAAGTAGAACAGATCGTAACGAGATTGAAACAAGCTGTCTTCACGCACGAGTACCGCCAAGACCCCAGGAGGTTCATCATGGGGTAAGCTATGGAATGGGCTGGGAGACGTATCTACGGTCGTACTGACGGTCGCTGTGGTTGAACAGACTACCTTTCGAAGAGACTCGATGCGCCAGTCCCTCGAGGCAGCAACACGTACAGTAGAGCCCCAGAAGCGCGAAAGCCTTGAGAGCTACACCTCGGCAAGAATTCCTCCGAGACGAAAGGAAATGAGAATTGAAACTGTCGAGGTCCCCAAGAAAAAGGAGCACGATCGTGCGTCCATCAAAGCGAGTCTTAATTCTCTCCCGTTGGCTGCTTCAGTTCCAACCCAGGTAAACATGGCCGTTGCATGGACCCAAATCTGATGCGGTATCTGACCTGTCAACCTTCGTCCGTGTAGATGGCGAGAAGATGTCGACGATTCCTGTGCACTGTTGGTGAGCACATGAGCGAGCAGATCGTGTTCTCGAATGGAAGCAGCAGAGTTGGCCGCATTTGCGTTTCACTGCTTCCGTTGAGCACCGGGTGCCAGCAGTTTTCGGTCACCCCCGCTGTCCTGGAGCTCCAACCGCGGTCAAGAAGTGCTTTCACGGTAACATTTGACGCGTCTCGGCCAGGAGTGGTCGCCGGCATTTTCCAGTTTTGTGCCGTCGGGATCGACGGTCTACATGAGCCGTACGAGGTGCTGATCGAGGCAAGTGTGCGAGGCGACTTGCAACTGTCTCCTGGGCTTCCCCGACCCAAGCCTTCAAGACCTCAAGCTCAAACTATCAAGAGTGCCGCCCGCGAACCACGCGTGACAGAGCTCCCTGCTAAGGCGCTCGCAGGCGTACAAATCACTCCTACGTTTCTCCGCTTCGCGAAAGCTTCGAGTGGGAACGAACAGGATGTTGTGGTCAGCGGACAATGTATTCGGATCACCAACACCACAACTGAATCGATTGAATTCCAAGTGAAGAGTTCCCACGAGCATCTCCAACTATCCAAGGCCCGAGGATCGCTCACGGCCGGATCAGAGGTGAGGATCAATGTTCAGCCGATTTGTTGCCCGTTCCAGTTCGACGACGGTGAACGCCGCGACTGGTGCGGATCGATGACAGTCATTGTGGGCGACATGCTGTCGAGGGAAGTCAGTGTCGTGATCGATCACAACGCATTGGCTATGCTTCCGACGTTTGACGAAGCTGCTCGAGTTCGTCAGACCATCTCGGCACAAACCGATTCGTTCTACTACACCAAGAAAGTGAATCGACGCGGCTTGTACTTCCACGCTCGCGCTGTGGAATGCGGGAGCTGTGTCGTCGGAGAGTCGCACCACGTGCCAGTGTATATCTGCAATGGCTCCGACGCGCCGATGACCGTCTTTCTCCAAGCTCTTCAAGAGCCCTTCAGCTGCATGTACCAACCAACCACGCTCCAGGCTCGCAAGTTCATCGAAGTCCCCGTCACGTTCACGCCCAAGGCAGCTGGCAAGGTTGCGACCTGTTTGGTGGCGTACACGGTGACGGGCAAGGCTGCGGTGACGCTCATTGCTCGTGGCGTAGATAAGTCAGCATCGTCGGCACCCGCACATGCTTGAGTTCCACACCGACCAAATTCAACACGACAAGCTGCTATTCATCTGTTTATCGGTCCTCTGAGCCTTAGGGTCTAGCTGCGGTCTTCGCGGCGTATCGTTTGTCATGGTCCGAGAGGAACAGGTCGACGTCAGTCAAGACATCGTCGAATCTCGCGACGTCGCGGGGGTAGACGCGAATCCAGCCCGAGCCCGAATCGTGCGACATCTTCTCCACGCGGTTCCAGTGGAGATGGCGTTGCAGATTGATCGAGATCTCTTGCGCGCCAGCGACGACTTGCCACGAGGAGAAGCCTGCTTGCTGGATGCACGACGCAAAGTGCGTGTGGAGCACGTCTTCCGTGTCCTGCAGCGCCGGCACCTCGACAATCAAGTGCATGAAGAATTGCCATCGTCCTCGGATCGCGTGGGTAAAGCCCATGCGGATGCATTCAAACTGGAGCATGAGAATGAGTCGCTCATAGCGCGGGTCCTCTTGGTCGCGTTCCTGCACGGGCCACCGCACTTGCACCTCGAGCGTAGCACCCTTGCCCATGCGCGACCGCAGCAGCGTCGTGCGTTGATGCGCCGAAGGGTAGAATGCTTCCATGCCGACCTCCACGGCCGCCGCCGCTTTCAGCGAGAGCGGGAAGAACTTGTCTGAGCGTTTCGTGCCGAGTGCGATCAACTGCTCGAGTGTCGTGACCATGGGCTGGAGCGCCGGTGGCGCCGAGAGCAAGTCCGCTTGCCCCAGTGACTTCGGCGTGGCGATGCCCACCTCGGCCGGATCAACGCGCGACAAGACCAACCGCCGAATGTTGGACGTGATGATTTGGAGAATGCTCACGCACATGACGTCGGGCGTGAAGGTCGGTCGGCGGTTCTGTTCCGAGGAGCCCAAGTATCCCAACTCGCCCAATGCCGCCCCGAGCTCTCCAAACGAATGCAGGAGCATGTTGTACAAGTCGACGCCGAGCGTGCTTTCCACTTCCTGGTCGAATTCGCTCTCGCAAAGATCGGCATCTTCCCGTTTCGTCTCCTCGCTGGTCTCATCCGCATCCGAGAACGGGCTGACGGGCGCGACCACCCACATGGAAAGCACGTGGCACAGCAAGCGGTGCGCGAGATCAAACAACTGCGGCCGCACTTCGACGGAGAACGGCTCTTCGAGTTGCATGAGCTCTTCCTCCTTTTTGCCGGCGTACTCTTCCGCCTTTTGCATGCGCTTCATTTGCCACGCCGACAGTTCACTGAGGATCATCAAGACCACCATGCCCACCTACACACGACACGAGTGGACGTCAGCAGGAGCGGGTTCACCAGTGGCCGTCATAGAGTGTACCTGGGATCGGCGTGTGATGGAGTCAGTGAATGCGCCTTGACACGCTGCCATTGTCATGTACGGGTACAGCGGACTCTCACTCTGCTCGCCCTGTCAAACCACAGTCACCTTCCAACATGAGTCACCTCCTTTGTTCATCAGACGAGCCCCATGCATTCTCACCTCATTCGACGCACACACCGCCTTTGGAGAAGGCACTTGAAGATACGTCGGGGCCGGTGGTGGGGAAGGCAGCTCAACGGTGGGCTCCTGCGCCTCAGCAGAGCCTGGCTTTTCGATCGCTCGTTTCATCTGCTCCAGCACGTGCCTCTCCACGAGCGAATTCTCACCAGCGTCGGGCGTGTCATTCGTCACCATGATCTTGAGCACGTTCGTTGCGAGCTGCGCGATGAACGCCTTGGTGGAATCATGGACAGAAAGCTGCAAGCGATCCAGGCGGTTCCACTCTTGCTCATCAAGCCCCTTCGGCGTGGTCGCCTCGTCCCACGCGACATTCAGTACGAGTGCCGTCGCGAGCTGCACGAGTCCGCACAAGGAGCCACACGCAAGCGTGAGCTTCTGCAGCCCAATGAGAGCAGTGTCGCGAACTTTTTCGACGGAGGAGAGGGATGCGCGAAGCAGCCACTGCTGGAGACGGTGGAGAATTTCTTCGGCCGGCGTGTGGAGACCCTCGGCACCGGCTTCGTGGAACACGACCGACTTGAGACCACACGTGATGGCTAGAGACATTCGAGATACGGGTTAGTGTCAGACGAGGTGGAACTGCTCCGGAAAAGAAGGAAGTACATTTGTTTGCGTCTGGGAAGATCGTGACTCGCACACAAACCACACCCGCCCGCTGATGCAGAAGTGAGCCGTCAGCTTAGAATACCTGCTGGGATGAAGAGAACAACTCACCTGAGCGAAGAGCACGGTCTCGTGCGTGCGTCCGTCCACGACAACCGCGACCGTGTCTACTGCACCGTCTTCTGTTGAGACCACGACGGCGTATTTCGCTGGTCGAAAGTCCATATCCCACAGGAGCATAATGGCCGCCATCGCCACGGGCGGACTAAAATGGAACTGCAGCGACTCGCTTGCCGGCGGTGGGCTCGCATCGGCCGTTGGTCGCCACATGGACTCGTCCGGTGAAAGCACACTACCGTAATATACCAGGAAAAAAGCATCAGCCCCCTGAACGACAGAACGAAACCACGAACGGCTCTGCTGGTACCAATCCGCACTGTGGAGATCGTCGAGCGTCGAACTGGCTTCAACACGAGTCGGCTTGTGCTGCTTCTGCGAGAGAACCCGCGGCGGTGACCACTCGTGGAACAGCGTGAGCGGCTCCATGCGATCAAAGAGTGCAACAATCTATCCGACCAGCACGACATTAATCGTCCACAACGCTGATGCAGGGCGTGACCAACGGCGAGCGCACCTTTTGCAACGGGTCCAAGGCATTCGGAGACAGCGGATCGTATGTTTTCACGACCGTGCTCAGCAAACGGAGGTAGATCTACACCAAGCAGAATCCCATCAGGACTCTCCTCCGCATGCAAACGGGACTTCTCCCTGTCTCACCTGGTGCGCGTGGTTCTGCTGCGTCACGACCTCTTGCTTGCGCTTGCGGTATTGCGGTCCGCCCTGGATGCGCGGCGTAAACGGACACTGCTCGATGCGCTCGAGCACAAACTTGAGCTCGCTCTTGGTGAGCTGGACCGACACGGACTGCAGCGGCATGCCCTTGCGCGCGCAGCCTTCGACGTGGGGCATACTGAGCTGGAAGTTGGAGACCTTGAGCGGCTTGCCGTTCGACGCTGTCATCGCGTGGTCCGCCGTGCGCATCGTGAGCGACTCGCGCGCGCGAGGGAACACGACGCTCTGGCACGACTCGCACGTGAGCGCCGTGTGGGCGATCTCCTCCGCGCCGAGCGGGAACGCCTCGTGCGCATTCGCAATCTCGCTCAGCGTCGAGCACCACATGTGCACGGTCGTCTCGGCCTTGCAGCGGCGGCAGCCTTCGCGGAACGGACGCACGTTGTTGGTCGCGGCCGTGCACTTGGGGCACTTGGCGTGGACCTTTGGTGGCGGTGGGTGGCCTCCTCCTCCTCCTGCCGGCGGCTTGCTGCCGCTCACGGGTGACGCAGTCGCGCTGCCATTATCGCTGTCCCCCAGCGCGCGTTCTGTGTACAGGATCCCGTGGATATCGCACCCCGGGAACTCCAAGTAGAAGCACTCGTTGCAGATAATCACGGCAAACGAGCGCATGGACGCCGACAGCGGCGGGGCGTCGGCCGCGGGTGGAACGGCCGATGCATCGAGCGGGTCGGCAGGCGGAAGCGGTGGTGGCGGTGGCGGAGGAGGAGCCCGCAGGTCGTTGGCGAGCGTTTCTGCTGCGCTGTGGGTCGTCGAAATGTGCGCGAGCGGCTGCGCCGTGACGCTGCGCAGCGGCGCGCTGGTCGAGAGCGTCATGCTGCTGCTGCGTTCCACGAGCAGGCGTCGAGCACTGATGTGGAGCCGCCGAGCGAGCGAGAGACCGAGTTCCGAGTCGTCCACGCGGCCAGTCGTGGGCACGCGCGGCTGCCGTGGTCGCGGAGAGGGAGATGCGTCCATGATCCCGTGGGAGCTCTTTTTTCCTGGGCGACCCTTAGTGTGTACCACACCACCGACTCTGATTGGCAGAAAATACATTCCAACGGTTGCTCACTTCAAGATCGTGGTGATGCTATAACGCAAGTCCTCAGATCTGATAATCGATCAATAGAGGGAACGCGCGCTCTCCCCGCCCTTTGTCTCTCGCCAGCACTTTGTGGAGGTCCGAAGACGGAAGTCATGAGCGCGTCCAATGGCCACGCGAATGGCGGCGACGCCAACGGCAAGCGCAAGCGCGACGACCGCGACGACCGCAGGGCCGCGCCGAAAGAGCGCCGCCTGCGCCAGCGCGAGGAGGAAATGGAGGAAGAGTTTGCCGCGATGTACCACGGCCCCACGGCGCTCTACAAGCTGCTCGAAGTGCAGCACCTCCACTGCCCGCTCTTCCTGCCGCGCACGCTCAGCTACCGATTGGTAAACCCACAACGCCAGAGCAAGACGCTGACCGACAAGAGCAAAGAGCTCAAGAAAAGCTCGCTGGCCACCGCGAAACGCGAGCCCGCGGGCGCCACGCTGCGCGATTTCAAGATCGGCATGACATCCGAGTCGATCGACCATTTCAAGCGCGAGGGCATCCGCGTTGGTCTCCTCTTCTCCCTGTACACGGCTGACGGCCGCCGCTTTGCCGACAATTCGTTTGATCTCGTGGCGTCGTGTCTAACGCTAGGTACGTGCGTGGAGGGAGAGAGAGAGTGACTTCCACAGACCCCCCACTAATGCGCTGTCGCTTCTTATTCCGGCAGTGCCGTGTGGAAAGGACGTGCGCCTGCCCAAGCAATTTGCGCGCGCGACGGCCGACATTGCCCTCATTACGGTCCAGGTCGTGCGCATCAACGACGTGGTCGAAAAGCTCACAGGCGAGACGCAGTACACGTTCGCGACGCCCGGCACAGGGAGCGACGTCAAGCCCGTCATGGGCGCAGAGCTATTGCGCGCGCGCGTGGGCGGTCGCGAGCCGCTCTACGGTCACATGCTGCGCATGGATTTGAACCGGCGAAGAACCGGCGTGTTGAATATTGAACTGCCGGCCGTGGCCGCCGGCATGCGTGGAGGTTGGTTGGTCCGGTGCAATTATTGACGAGCAATTTTTGGTGGGAGACTAATGCCAGGGGTGTGAACGACTACAGTGGTGAAGCTGCAGTTCCGCGTGGTCTGGGACAAGCCCGTGAAGACAGCGCAAATGGCGCGTCTCCAGAAGATTGTCGAGACGAAATGGACGCGCGACTATATCAACACCAAGGACGACGTGGGTGCGACGCTCATGATGCCCAAGCGCATGAAGCCGTCGCCGTACACGCGAAGAGGCACGACGCAAGTGTGGTTCCACTACCTCTACCACGCCATGCTGCGCCGCATGAGCGAGAAGCGCCCCGATTTTTCCTGCGCCTGGTGCAACCTCTACGCGGGCTCGCTCAAGGGCCTCGTGGCCCACTTGGTGTCGTCCCACAGCCGCTTCCGCTTCCACGTCTCGGCCGGCAACGACAACGTGCCGCACATTTACGTCATGCCGCGCAACATGAAGGGCTCGGGCAGTGGCGACCTCTCGGTGCCCAACGTCAGCGCGTCGCTGTGCGAGCTCACGCTGGACGACGACAAGGACCTGGACCGCATTGAGCACCACTTCAAGTTTATCTCGGCCCAGAAACTCGCGTCCAAGAAGTCGCCCACGGACGAAGCCATGGACCGGCTGCCCAAGCTGGATGAGCTCGAGGAACTGGACGAGGTCACGGGCGAGGACGAGCAGTCGCACGAGTTCTACGCGCCGCTCTTGCAGCGCCAGTACTTCCACTCGCGCACGGGGGCCGTCGTGCTGGACCACGAGAAGGACTACGACAGCGACGACGATGTCGACGAAGAGTGGATCACGCAGCAGAGCGAGCGGGTGCGTTGCAGTCGTTATCTCAATAGGTTGGTAGAGGCACTGACGCATGTGTGGGATCAGTTACTGGATGAGTTTGAAGACGTGTCGCTCGAGGAGAAAGAGTTTATGAAGAAGTGGAACCGCCACGTCAAGGAGAACCGGTGCGTTTCGAGGTGGTCGATGGCAGTACACGGAAGGCGACTCATGCCGTCTCTTGGTGCTGTAGAATACTGGCTGACTTTATGGTCGCGTCGTCGTGCCGGTTATTCGCCAAGCGCCACGGAAAATGGTACGCTCTCCGTCGTCGTGATGCGTTGGTGTTGGGATACTCATGGTTCTCACTGTAGGATCATAGACTCGGGGCTTCGCTACAACTTCTTGCTCCACCTGTTCAACCTCTGGGACAACTCGCTGCTCAACTCGCGTGCCATCATTGACTGCATGCTCATTGTGGACCACTACGCGGTGCGTCCCTAGAGATCCAGTCGGTGGATTTGGTGAAGAGAGAGCTCACGAGGGTTTTTCGTTCCTATAGGTCCTTGAAGAGACGAAAGAAGCGGACGCCAAAGACAAAGCCGCCAACGCGAACGGCGGCCAATCGTCCCCAGCGACCAGCGCCACGCCGGCGCCGTAAGCTTCCCCCGCATCTGCGTACCGAGTCATCGTACTGCGAACTCGGACCCGCTCGTGTGGTCAAGTGCCCTGTATCTGCCCCTGACAAGAACGAACCAACTCCAACACCAAACGCCACAAATCCAAATGCCTCTTTTTGTCTTGGCGTCTCTCTCTTCTAACTTACGGATCTTCTGCCACGGTCGGCCACTCTAGTGCTGGTCGGCCGGCACAAACGGCTGCGGCTTTGTGGGCCGCTGGGAGAGCGGCTTGCGGTGGCGATGCGGGCAGGTGTCGCCGTGGGGCGTCTTCTTCTGTTTGTCGTCGTGCTCGGAGTCTTCGCCGCTCTCACTCGAGCTCTCCCCAAACGCGCGCTTCTTGTGGAACACGCAGCACTCTATTGCCATGGACATGGAGAGATGAGAGAGAGAGAGAGAGAGAGAGAGAGACCAGATAAGTATGGTGGAGACACGCACTGTTGGACTTCTTGCGCCCGAGGTGTTCATTGTCCACGACGCTCTCGTCAAAGGTCACGTGCGCGCGCGGCTGCAGCTGGATGCGGTAGACAGGCGGCTCGGGTGCGGTGGCTGACGGCGTCTCTGTCGCGACGGCCGTCGCCGCCCCCATCGGCGCGACACGGTCGGCGGTGCTCATGTTAAGTACTTACTGTCTAGCGTTTCTTCTTGTTTCGGCCTTGGTGAGAGTAGTCGTACTTAAAAGGAGAGCCACAGTACGAACCTCATGCAAACCGGAAATGAACTGGTGGGCGATATGGCGGCGTTGCGGAATCCGAGTCCCTCCTGTGCGGTAGGGGAGGTGCGGGAATGTCGAGAAGTGACTCGGTTGCGTCCAGCAGAATGGGCGTGGCGCCGTCGTCCTCTCGCGTGGGCTCGATCCGAGTGCGGAACTTCAAGGTGATGAGGCCTATGAAGATGGCTACATTATCCTCTTGCATGTCAGAACTTGGTTCCTTCTTCACCATACCAGTCGGGACAACACGTCTGCAGTACCTGTTAGACCAGCGGCCGCGACCAGCGCGTGGTGTGGCTGAACGTCGTCGAAGAAGAATACGCCCTTGACGACGCCCACCTGCGCAGGCGAGGGCGATGGGGTCAGTGAACACAGTCCCAACGACTTTGAGGTATCCCACCCAGGACGTACCACCATGCGAGTGAGTAGATACGGGCGAAGCAGCGGAATCGCCTGAGATGGATCGACGCGGATGGCGTGGTGCCACCAGTAGCACTCGAGTGCAGTCGTGACGAGCCAGACCGTGGCCAGTAGCACCAGCAGCGCATGCGTGGACTGCGACGCCAAGTTAGCGAAGCCATGGTCCCAGATGCCGAGGATCTCGGCCAAGCACTGTGTAGGCAAAGCTCAGTCAGCAAGGAGTCTTCTTGGAGTATTTGGCGTTGACGTACTTTTTCAGTGTGTACGGCACACGCTGCCATGAGTCCCGAAAGCGCGGCGAACGCGCGAGCTCGGGCGGCGCTGGCTTTCTCGTCGCCTAGGGAAAACGAGTTTACAAGCACGTGGCGAAGATGGCGCGTCCACGACCGGCTGCTGCCAAAGGCGTAGTGGCTCTCGTTGATCCAGGTGAGCACACACACAGTCGCGAGTGCGCAGACCAGCAGATGCTCCAGTATGCTCCTCTGCGTGACGCGATCGCGTACGATAACAGCCGTGGCGTGCTGGTCGGTTGTCGATGCAGACAAGACCGTGAACAGCCCAAGGACCACTACAATGGACCACCATAGAGTGCGCGGAAAGTCAGCGGGATGCTGGAGAAAGAGATGTGTCAGTTCTAGCAAGCGCATATAGCTGAACCGTCTATGGAGACACACCTCCTTTGCAGAGCGAGTCGCTGTAATCACGGCGAACGCTGCTGTGTAGGTGGCCACGGCGACAAGGAGCGGTGTTTGGCCAAGCGCGTAGAATCGGATCGCTGTGGCGGCCGCGATCGCAGTCGCCCGGGCAGTCCATTCCCGTGTCGACACGCCTGCGCTTCGGCCATTGTGTACCTGGAGACAGCACCACAAACCGCACTGTGTTACCCACTGCTGTCTCGGCCATCGCGACCAAATGCGACGCACCATATAGAACCGCGGATGGGACGTGATGGTCGATATCCATGCGACAGCGACCTGCACGCGACTGGTCAGTACTGCTGTAGTACAAGGGCCAGACCTGCTTTAATCTCAACTCACCACCAGCGCGAAGCCCACGACATCCGAACGTCGCAGATGCCGCAGCGTATCTCCACCATCATCAAGCGGATCCATCCGAAGAGATAGACAGATTGATACTCCACGGAAGCAGATCCTGAAGAGACACTACGTAGTATATCCAATCGAACGACACACACTCTTAGGTACGCACCTACACTCTGTGCGTACCTAATTCTCCACTTTAAGCTTTGATCGGGGCTTTCGTGGCCGACGGGTTGACGTAGCCGACGCACTGCGTGGCCGAGGACCAGTCGCGGTTGCGCTTGTCACCGCAGGACGCGTAGAGCTCGCAGAGGTGAGTCTGCGTGCTGTGGCACGCGAGCGGGTTCGAGCGGCGGCACTCGATCTCCTGCACGAGCCCGCCGAGCTCGTCCACCTGCGGCACAATGTCGCTCCGCGGCTTGATCGTGAGCACGTAGTCGCGGATCGCGGCCTCGGAGAGATCGAAGCGGCCGCGCGTGAAGAGCAATCCCGGGCCAGAGAACGACACGGCCGGCGTCTGGGTCTTGGCGCCGACCATTCCGGCCATGGCGCCACCCAAACTGTGGCCCGTGAGCACGAGTCGGTCGCCCACGCGCGTCTTGAGCTCCGTCACGTGGGCAAGCAGCTCCGCGTACACGGGTGGCGGCATGACCGACTCGAGCACGTTGTTGGAGAGCATTTGGACCACAAACTGGCTCGGCAGCTGCTTGAGGAACGGCACGAACGTGTTGACGGCCTGCATGATGCTGATTCCAAACCAGTAGTGGAGATCCTCGAGCGCGTCGGCGGCCGAGGCCGTGCCGCGCACGGCGACGACCGTCATGTTGATGGTCGGGAAGAAGAGCTCGACCCAGACCTGGTGGTCCACCGTGTCGTTGTTGCGCACGACGTACTTCCAGTCGCTGAGCTCCGTGCCGTTGAAGCGCTCAGCAAACGACGTGAACTGCGTCTCCGTGTCGTGGCCGTAGACTGAGTCGGCGATGAGCGCAAAGTCGACAATGTCGAGTCCGGAAAACTGCACCGAACACACGGGGTACTGCGCGACCGTGCCCCAGACGGACGTGGCACTCTTGAGCAGCTCGACGCGCGCGGGCGTGGCGTTCGTGGCGTTGGCCAGCGGCGGGTACACCTTGAAGTCGCCGCCCATGACAAACGTGCCGACGGCCCACGTGGACGAGAAGAAGACAAACGACATGACCACAAAGGCCGTGATAAAGTGGCGGAACGCCGAGCCAAAGATCTGCGGGAACTTGCCCTGGATGGCGTCGGCCAGCAGGATGAGCGTGAGCCCCATGAGCGTCCAGCCGACGTAGAACGAGCCGAACGACAGGATGGCGCTGAGGAACACGATGGGACACAAGATCACGAGCCGGCGGTCGTACGAGAACTTGGTCCACGGGTTCCAGTTCTGGAACCGCTCGTGGAGCTCCTGCAGCTTGAACTTGCCGCCGATGGCGTCGGTCGTCTCGTTGGCGTCCACGGTCACGGCCGCGAGCGCCTCGGCCTCGGCCTGCTTCTCGGCCGCGTCCTGCTGCGTGAGCGGCAGCATCTCGGGGTTCTTGCTGCTCTTGCCGCTGAAGAAGTTGAGCACGCCTTGGATGGCCGTGAAGAGCAGCGACTGGAAAAACTCGTACGCGCGGAAGCCAATGTCGACGAGCCAGAGCTGCTCCGACTTTTTCTCGTTCTCCATTTCCGTCAGCGCGCGCTCCAAGTTGCGGCGGCGGCGGCGGTAGTTGCTCACGAACTCGCGCATCTTTTGGTTGCGCGCACTCCAGAAGTGGCACCCGATCCAGAGCATGAGGTAAAAGCCGAGAGTGTAGAAGCCCGCCTGGATGTACTGGAGGAACGCCTGCATGGGCGACAGCGTCGCCATGAGCGTGCCGATGAACGCCCAGAGCGTCGTGAGCTCAAAGAGCGCCGGGCACAGAATGTCGACGAGCACGAGCGTGGAAAAGTCGAGCGGCGGACCGTCAAAGTCGGTCTTTTTGAAAATGGACGCCGTGCGGGCCGCGCTAATGGCCTTCTTCCACCGCTCCTTGGCGTCGGCCGCCTGCTTGGCCGCGACTAAGTCGCGGCGCTGGTGGATGGCCGCGTGGGCGCGCTTGTACGACCGCTCCAGCTCGGTGCGCTTCTCGTCTTCCTCGTCCTTGCCCTTGTCGTCGAACGGGTCGTTGGTCACAAACATGTTGAGAATCTTGACGAAGCACCTGCGGAGCGAGCCCATGAGCCCCTTCCACGCCTCGGCGTCGGCGTCCACCGTGTTGTACTGTGTGCTGTAGGCGAGGTGGAGGCGGTCGTCGGGCATCTCGTGGCGGTGGCGCAGGTAGTGGATCACGACCGTGAGCGAGAGGCGAAAGTTGGCGAGGCTGCCTTCGCTCTTGTCGATGGCGTCGAAGAAGAGGCGGCTCGACTCTTCAAAGACGTACGAGAGCGCGACGAGCGCGAACGGCAGCACTCCCAAGAGGAAGATGGCGCGCACCGTAAAGTGCGGGTCGGCACGCGCGCTCGGGAGAAAGATGGCGAAGAAAATCTCCATGAGAAACGTGAAGGAAAACATGACGATGACCATCATGACGAGGAACGCAAAGTAGCCCAACCGGAACTGACACAGCGACCGATAGAACGACCACTTGTCCTCGAGCTTGGCGAGCTTGGCGAGCTCGGCCTTGCGGCCCGTGACTGTGGCCATCCGCTCATCGCGGTCGTCGTCGTCGAGGTCGCGAAGCGTCTCGGTGGCCGTGCCGTAGCCCGACGGCAGTGTGGGCGGCGACGACGGCGTGGGCGAGTTGGCCGAGCGTCGCCGCGGCTGCTGCGGTTGTTGGTCCATCATGAGTGCTGCGTGGGTCTTTATTTGGATCTCCAACTACAAAAAATCACGTGCGAGGCTTGAATCAGGTTGAGGACTGGCAAGCCAACGCCAACGATTGCTGTTGGAATTTCCAACGTTGGCACACACGCAGGTGAGCTGGGAAGGATGCGCTCGCGTTCCCTTCCCAATCCCCTTCCTTCCACGGCGCAACTGACTACTGTACAGCGAAGCCTCTCAGCGCGCGAGCGGATCCCCTCCACAAACCGAAGTGGCTCCATGGATTCCCGCCCAGCTTGAAGAGGTCGACCAACAGATGAGCGGACGGATGCTAGCCGTCCACTTTCACCTCATGTTGCTGGACGCAAACCATTCGTGAATCCCCCAATCAATGAGTAAAACCTCATGTTTCATCGTGGTGTACGCCACCTTTGGCGTATCCATCCAACCTGTGACAATCTCCACTTCGTGATTGGACCCCAACTTCACGTGACGATGGACGCGTCAATAATGACACAAGGTCCTAAATTAACGCCCTAAAAAAACAGATGTATACTTCGTAATGTAATGCACAGTACAGTGCGGGCACATATTATACTGCCACCTGGAAAAATAGACCTATTTCATCCAATTAAACGCTTTAGCTGGATTCAATTCCGCCAATAGAAAGAGCATTTGAAGACAATGCGAACACATTTTCAAACGTGTCATTTCGACAAAAACTCGAGGCGTGACAATCAATTTTCGGTTTCAAAAAATGGAGCAGGAGGAAATAAGTATACTGCCTTCGTC
>JAADVZ010000409.1:0-26429 GCA_023335925.1 Pythium phragmitis
GCAACAGATCAACGCGGCCAAGCTGATGGGTGAGCTCAACAAGACGCTGTTGCGGCAGATCAATGAAGACGCGAGGCGGCGCCCAGATCAAGCAGTCTCTCAGCTCGATGATGAGGCGATGCTGGACGCAAAGAGGGCGAGGTCGATCGACGACTTTGAGATCCGCAACGACAAGGACGAGACCGGCACGAGCGTGCGCCAGGCGCTCGAGGACGCCGCAATACAGTGTGCGGACGCCGACAATGCCGAGCCGCTGTTCCGCAATGTACTCGCGCGGCTTGAGACGACGCGTGATGAGCTCCAAACGCAATACCTCGACGCCCCCCTGGACGACAAGCAGCGCGCGCTGCGCGCGTATGTCGATGAAGTTGTCAAGTTTGCTGGTCTGCTCGAGCAGTACTGCTCCATGTCGTTTGTCGACCGTGTGCTACGGCACAAGAAGATCGCACAAGGTCTCCGAGACGTCCACGCAGGTGCGCCAAATATCTACAACTATTTAGAAGGCGGCCTCGACAACGTCACCATTCTACTGCGAGAAGATAAGCGAACGCAGATCGCCTGGCATGAGCCATTCGATGCTGCTGTCGCCGCATTTGAAGCGGCCGTCGCGGCAACTGTCGAAGACGAAGCGATCATCTCGCTGTACCGTCAAGACCCGCTGCTCGCGCTCGAGGCTGCCACGCTACTGTGTAATGCGCAAAAGAGCGGGGACCGTCTCCAGTGGCACGACAACCCGGCGGCGCAGCACTTGCGCGACAAGATCAAGGATATTGCCGACTCGGACGACGTGCTGCTGCCCGAGTGGTTTGTGCCCGAGAGTGACATCAACTACAAGAGCCGTCAGTTCGCCAAGGGATCGTTTGGAGCTGTTCACTATGGCAGTTGGGGCTCCGGAACCAAGGTTGTTGTGAAGGTGCTCCTCAACGAGAACCGCGACAAGCGCTTGAGCGCCAACCTGCGTCAAAGGTTCATCGAAGAGACCGACCTCTGGTCCAAAATGTCGCATCCCTACATTCTCAAACTCTATGGCGCGTGCCACGTGACGGCGCCGCCGTTCTTCGTGTGCGAGGACGCGACCAAGGGCAATTTAAGCGAGTACTTGAAGAAAGACAAGTCGCACCTGTGGCGGTTCTTCTTCCAGTCCGCGCTCGCAATCGAGTACCTCCACGGGAAAAAGGTTATCCACGGTGATCTCAAGCTCAGCAACATTCTCGTGGGCGCCGACGGCTACGCGCGTGTGGCCGACTTTGGGCTGAGCCGCTTTAAAAAGCCCACGGGCAACCGGACGCTGACCAAGCACGATTCGATGCTCGACGGCGCCGGCGCGCTGCGCTGGCGGGCGCCCGAGGCGCTGCTTCACAAGGCCAAGTACGAGTCGGACGTGTACTCGTTCGGCCTGTGCATCATCGAGGCCATAAGCGGCGAGATCCCGTACGCAAACTTGCCCGATGATGAGGTCATTGCGTGCATTGAGAAGGGTGTGCTGCCCGAGCGCCCAGCAGACATGAGGGATGAGATCTGGACGCTCGTACAGAAGATGACGGTAATCGAGCCGAGCGAGCGCGCCACGATGGAGCAGGTCATCGTCGTGCTCAAGAAGCTCGCCAACGCCGAGCTCGATAAGGAGACCGAGAGCATGAGTCTGTGTCATTTCTGCAGCTCCATCATGACGGACGGGTCGAACTTCTGTCGCAAGTGCCGCCGCAACGTCATGACGAAACCCATTGGCGAGGAGTCGGGCGTACTCACTCAAAAGATGATCTTCGGCGAGTTGAGTCGGTTCGCTGGGTCGATTCCCATGAAAGGTGATCTCCTGCGCGTTGAGCACGATTCTAAGATCCGCATTGAGATGCCACCTGAGTGGTTCGTCGCCGAGGCCGACGTTATGTTCGAGGAGAAACCAATGGGAACAGGACTCTCCTCCTCGGTTCACTTGGGTACACTGCGTGGCCAAAACATCGTCGTCAAGATTCCCAATCTGGTCGACAGCGACTTTGACCTGGCTACCCAACATGCTTTCTGCAGGGATGTGGATGCGCTGACTAGGATCCGGCATCCGTATATTGCGCAAGTGATGGGTGCCAACCATGTGTCCAGCCCTCCATTCATCGTCATGGAATGTGCGCCGAATGGGAACATGGTGGAGTACTTGAAGCGGTCGCCACTAAACATGCTTCAACGCTGGAGACTTTTGTATCAAGCCGGGCTCGCCGTCGAATTTCTCCACTCCAAGCGGTTTGTCCACGCGAGGCTGAAGCTCAAGAATATCCTCGTGTCTGCCCATGGTGAGGCGCTCGTCTCAGACGGTGGTCTGGATTCGATAAGGCCTATGGCTCGGCGCAAAGCAGGCACACTGGTAGTAAGAGACATGCGATGGATGGCACCAGAGCAGTTCAACTCTCCGCCTCACCCCGAATCCGACGTGTACTCGTTCGCGTTATGCATTGTGGAAGCTTTCCTCGGCGAATCGCCGTACGTGGGTGATGGCGATGAGTTGGTCAAAGAGAAGATCGAGCAGAACGAGCTTCCACCACGCCCAGTAGATTTGCAGGACGAAGTGTGGCAGCTGATCCAGAGGATGACCTGTCTGGATCCAAGGGAGCGCATCTCAATGGCCGACGTCGTGAAAGAGCTGAAGAGATTTGCCGACGAAGAACGTGCATTCGAAATGGGGCGACCTCTGGTGTGCGACGCGTGTGGTGCTGTCTGGGATAGCGATTGGTTGGAGTGCCACGATTGCGACAATGCAGTGGTGAGACCTTATTTGACGCTGAACATCGAGTCCGAGGAAACGCTGCGACAAACAGTCGGTTCGCTCAACGAAGGAACGCCCGCCCAGCGTGAACAAGCGTTAGCCGCTTTGAGCGAATACGCGCATGGCAGCTCACACAATCAAGATGCAATTGTCTCGACTCGTGTTGTGCCGCTACTTCTGAAGCTCCTAGAGGACGAAAGCAGGGGTGTGCGACTCGGAACTCTCGCGACGCTCAGCGCTATTGCGTCCATGAATCCTTCTGCCCAGACGGCGGTTGCTCACGATTGCGGCTTGGAGTCATTCCTGAAAGTCATTTTCCAAGGCTCCGATGAGTTCTTGGAACGGGGACTCATGACCCTGTGCGTTCTCGTTGATAGCAACCCAGCATGCCAAGAAGCAGCACGAGCTGCCGGAGCGATCCCCCTGTTGTTGTATCTCTCGTCTCGTGTCGACGGGCGGCTGAAAACCGGGACGGACATGGCACTGAAGCTTCTTCAAGTGCATTACGCCAATGGTACGACGCCCAGCTGTGTCAAGCTCACATTCCTTGAGCCTCCTTCCATCGACGATCACAACGAGAAAGTCAGCTCGCTATCAACCAAATCGGTGCGTGACCATCTTCCTTTGTTTGATCCGTCAGTGAGGGGTTGTCTGATATGTGAAACTGTAGAGGGAAGTTATGTCGATCCCAGAGGCATCAGAGCTGGATGCAACACTGGACACGCCGCCGAAAGTCATTTCTCTTTTCGTCAACCTGGTAGGTCGCAAGAATCCGGTAATCCATGATTTTACAGCTGCTGATTTGGATGCTTTTCCTTATGTAGGGCGATAAAGAAGAACCACTACTCTATTGGGCGCTTCATAATATGGACCTTGGCCTTGTGACATATCTTGCAGCCAATGGCGCTGATGTCAACTTCATCGACAAGGTGCGGAGGGCTGACTTGTCGAAAAGAACTCATATTCATCGGTTAGACACTCACATGATCTTTATCTGCCTCTAGGAGGGTCAGCCATTGATTCACGTTGCAGTCCGACTTCGCAGTTTGAAGGCGCTGCAGTACCTTGTCACTTATGGTGCAGACATTAACGCAACTAACAAGGTAAGGATTTGAACTGATTCCGCAGAAAATATGCGAGTTTCCCCTCTAACAGTGTGTCGAATGCGTTTCCGTTAGGTCGGAGAAACAGTTCTCCACATCGCTGCTGCCACAAGATCCGTCAGAATGGTATCGTTTCTCACATCCCAAGAGGCGAAACCGAATATCTTGGACAAGGTACAGTACTCGCCTCCTACATCCACTTGGCATTTGCACAAGACGATCCTAATCGCGCGTTCGGACTCGACTTTATTTTTACCAATAGAAGGGGCGCTCTCCACTTCACAACTGCCTGTTCTCGACGCCCCCAGCATCGGACTATTGCCTTGAGGCAGCGTACTCCGTCGCGTTTGCTCTTTGTGGCCACGGTGCCGTGTGGGACTCACTCTGTGAGCAAAAATGGCAAGAAGCTCGAGCCCGAGTCGTCCAATCCAATGGGGCAAGCAATCAAGCCGCATCAGGACAAGTCGGCTTGGGGGCATGCGCACAACAGTGGGTCGGGCAGCGAGGCCAAAACGATCAGGAGGGGTTGCGTGAAGTTCCGATTGAAGTGGTTAGACAGGGAGAGAACCCAGTCGCCACGTACATCGCCAAGATCACGACAACGACCGCAGAGCAAGAAGTCTACCGCCGCAAGATCTGTGTCGTGGGACACACGAAGTTCGGGAAAACGAGTCTGGTGCATTCGATCGCGAATAACAAGCCCTGCAGTGTGAGCCGAGATGAACATCGAACGGTTGGCGTCGACTGCACCCGTATGTCGTTCCTTGAAGAAGACGGCGAGACTACCAAACAGTGCAATCGGTGTTCTTTTCCAAGCGCACTCTGTACCTGCTCTGCGTAGATCTCCACGAGTACAAGGAGAAGCTCAACGAGAATGTGCAGGGTGACGAGCGGCACAAGATGATAGAGCGCTACTTGAGTGACCATGTCTTCCGCTGGGCGAGGTTGATTCTCATGCGCCAACCGGATGCACTTTTCCTTATTGTCGGGACCAAGAAAGACCAAGTCCGAGAAGCAGAGGACAGGATCCGCAACGATTTCAAGCGCCGCTTGAAAGTCTGGGTTACTCGCTTTCTTGAGGACGCAAGAAAGGGAATCTACACGGCCACTATCCGCGACACCAGTGCGTACGAGATGCTCAAAGCAAGCTTGAATCGAATGCAGCGCGAAGATGCATGGCTCACTGTGAGTACTCTCAACGCCGAAGATGTGACCCTAGCACGTAAAGCGATTGAGCGCATCATCATCAATACTGCGAACGAGAGGAGTTTCAGGATGCCGGACGAGTACACGAAGGTGCTCCACGCAGTTCGCGACATGCAGGCAGCTGTTCAAGGAGTGTCGGCTGACCAGCGACTCGCATACGCGATCAGGATGAGCGATTATCTCGTGGCGGACTTGCTAAGTGACAGCCTAGGTTGCACGATTGCAGATGAAAGCTGTTGTGACATTCTGCGCACGCTTCGAGATCTCGGCGATATTCTGTGGTTCGAGCAAGAAGGACCCAAGGCTTTGCGCAACTACGTAATCATCGAGCCGACAATCGTCATTGACGTGGTCCGAGAGGTCGTCGAACATAACCGAGTAGAAGAACCAGCCAACGAAGAGAGTGAGACGCTGCGGCAGCACTATAAGCTGGAGCATTCGCAGCTCAAGAGATCACCCCTGTGGCGCACGATGGAAGCGGATCTCTCACTCGCACTCAAGCAGCTGCTTGAGTTTATGCAGGTGGCATACCCACTAGACAGTACAATGCAGTGGCACTCCCCTCTCATCGTACCGGCCTTCAGAAAGTTAAATACCAGCTTCGGGTTTAGGCCGCTTATCAAGCAGCAATCATCTCTGGACCAAGGGGGGTTCTCTGCGAAATCGTTCGTGCGCTGGGACTACACCGTGTCAAACGAAATCTCCGACACTCTGTTCGATCAGTATGCGGCGGCGAGTTACAACGGCAAATGGAGGCAGATTCACGCCGGCCCCGACTGCATTCAAGCAATGCTCCGTGAAAGTGCTGGGGGAGACTACACATTCCAAGTCTCGATCGAGAGGGGGTCTCACTGGACCGACACGATCCGTTTAGAAGTTGCAGCCGCCGAGCATGACATTTGCTGGCTCTATGTGAAGTGGTTTGTGCTCAAGATGCAGTACGTGCTGCAAGGGTACCCGGGCCTCAAGCCTCCCTGTCGCATCTTCGATCCTCAGGCAGGAGTTCCTGATACGGGGAATACCCTGGACAATGCACGTGAGCAAGATCTGCAGTTGCACAGATCGATCTCGCTCCCGAATTTGAATTGGTTCGATCTGGCGACACGCGATGAGATCAGAGACGAGCTCAAAGCGGCGGCAAGCGAACTCAACGGCAGCATCAACGTTGTCGAGACTGAGCCCGACAGACTCGACGCTCTCATGAATCTCGTCGTGACGTGGAGAGACGCTTTCATGAATATTGTCGTGACAAGGAGCGAGTGCAAGTTCCCGTCACTGTGGATTTTTAAGTACGACAAAGAAGCAGGTCGGGGGGAGGTGAAAGTACTGAGCGATGTCTCCGGTGAATGCCACCACCCGCCGTTGACCATTGAAATTCCCGCGGGGTACCTCGCAAAGTACGAATCGTGGATCAAGGTGAGTCCAAGGTTATGAGAGTGCATGATGATTCGTGACTGTGGCACTGACTCACGCGGTGTTTTGCCAGGGCGGCGTGACCGTGCTGTCCACAGTAGCCGATTGTTTCCTCGGTGTGGAGTTACTGAAGAGTGCAGTGAACACGGCCAAATCAGGTGTGAAATGGATTATCTTTCAACAATTCGGCGACAGGCAGAGCTTTTGCTGATCTCTCCCTCTCTCTTACACGCACTAATTTAGCAATCGCCAACAGCGTGGACCACGCGGTTCAAGTTCACAGCGTCATTGAGACATTGGATTCGTCAGGCACGGAAGGATACAAGTCGACGGATAGACCCGAGGAGGCCGTGGAGTTGTTACGCGCCCTGCTTTTCCTTCACGACGAACAGTTCGACGATCGGAAGATCAGCTCACTATCGGGTCTGTACCCGTTCGCGGACGTAGTCGAAGGCAAGTACAAGTGGGCGTCAAAGGACGAGATCTACCGGAAGGGCAAAGACGCGATTCCTTGCAATCCTCGCCTGTTTGGGAATCGAACTCCAACAGTCTCTGCATCGGCTGTGAGTACCGCCACCAGCACTGCGTCGTCCAAGCCCCATACGGAGCTGCGCATCGAGAGTGTAACTGGGTTTAGCTGGTGGGACCGGTACAGCATGCACTGCCGCTGGGAAGTCCGGGACGTGAAAAGGAAGGATCCGCTGGTAGCACGTGGGATGACTGAGCCGAGCACCACAGGCAAGTTGCCGACGTGGACCGACGTCTTTACCATCGAGAAGGTTGCATCACTCGCGCAGCTCTGCGACTGTGACCTCCACGTTTGGATCGACCGGCCAAGCCGTATTCCACTGCTGGCGAACAGGTACTTTTTGCGCTGCGGTGAAGGGGTTCTACAACGGATGAACTCACGATCCCGATAATTCTTTTTGTGACTTTGTGGCTTTAGGACGCTCGCGCATGCAGTGCTGGAGTTCAAGAAGCGCGTCCCCGTGGATCACCCGCATTCCGAGCCCGTGAGAATCGAGAATTTTCCGTTGGACATGGAGACGCCGGTGCGGCGTTCGATCACACTCAGCATCACGTTCCCCGCCTTGGTGGCTTCGTCCGGCGCATGAGGTCACTCCTCTAAGTGCAGCGATACTGTATTACTGCATGACTCGCCCCCTTGAGCAGCTGGAGCGTGAGCTCGCGCTTCCTCCAGTGTCTTCCTGAATATAGTCTATTTGCATTTAGTATATCAAAGGACCTCTCGTGAGTCTGAACGAAGTGGCACTGTCCAAGATCAAGTGTACGTATCCCTCTATATATGGATAATGTGTAATACTTGGAATATGCCGTACTGGATACAGTGAGTACCGACTGTCAGGTCAGTCCTTGTTTTGCACACCAATGCCACCTGTACGAAGTGATATTATACATAGAGGTGATCATGCGACAAGCTCTGAGCTGGCACTATTTCGTAGTTTACGACGGAAAATTCCCGTTAGAGCGCATCGCGAAAGTTGCGAGAATCGTGGGGAGCATGTTGACGCACTGTCAAGCAAGAGAAACCCGAGAGAAATAAAAAAGAGAAGTTTTGCCCAAGACACAACTGTCCAACACTTTGATCCTCTTGAATATTCCAACCCATGACCTCAAAATTTGTGGCTGACATGTCCTGAGAAAAGTTGCAGTAGTGTTAGGAGAAGCCTAAACGGGTGGCCTTCTTTTCTTCAGAGGGGATCACGATGTCCCAAAACTTTCGCGGAGATTTCTACCAGCACAGTGCAATGTGATTTATTTCTGCACGAAACAGAGAAATAAATTTCCGCACCTGTTCTGTTGTTGTCTGTCGGAGGTCCCTTCTGAAATATTACGAAAAATTTCCCTTGCGGTCTTCGCCTTGTCAACTCCAGTTGGCATCATCGTTTCCCCAACGCCAAAGCCCTCCATACCAATCTCCATAGTAAGGGAACGTCCCATCCTTCTCTCCTGTCGCCCTGTGCCGTCATTACCGCGGCCCACGAGAAGAAGGCTGACTGTGACTGGGTACTATTACCCATACATCCACTCATACACTCGCTGACCGACTCGGGAGAGAAGAAAGGATGGCGCCCGTGGAGATTGATATCGACGCGCAGGGTCCACCGTCCGCGCCGTTTACGCCAGCAACGACGGCGGCGCGTGGGCCTGACGGCGACGAGCCCACGCCGATCGTCAACACGCGCGCGATGGCGGCACGCGCGATGATGGCCGAGCAGCAGACCCACCCGGCGCCCGTGGTGGTCAAGCGCGGGCCGCCGTCGACGACCAGCAGCGGCAGCCTCAGCAAGCACACGCGGTCATCGGCGAGCCTCTCGGGACAAGACCCCGACGACTTTGACGAGTCGCCGTACGACGAGAATGGCGCGCCGCATTACCTGCACCGCGGCACCGCCGGCAACAGCTTTAACGTCGATCAAATGCTCGCGGCGAGCGGCCGCGACAGTTTGCTCGTGAACAACGGCAGCCTGTCCAGTATGAACAACTCGAGCGGCGGTGGCGGCATTGGCGCCCCCCGCCAGTCGGAGTATGGCAGTGCGCTCATGCGCATGGACGACGGGTACCGCTCATCGAGTATCAACGTGCGCCGAACGGCCGCGGCCGCGACCGTGGATGGACTCACGCCGCTGCTCCAGGCCGCGCGCTCGGGCGATCTCGTGCTGCTCAACTCGCTCATCATTCAACCGGGCACCGACATTTTACGGCGCGACCCCGTGTACGGCCAGACGGCGCTCCATTTCGCGATCCGCGGCGGCCACTTGGCGATCGTGCAGGCGCTGCTCATGCCCGAACTCGCCGGCTCGATCGTGAATGTGCCCGACAGCCGCCGCAACACGGCCCTCCACTTGGCCGCGGCCAAGTCGCGGCGCATGGCCAAGATTCTGATTGACGCGCGCGCCGATGTCAACTTTGTCAACATGCGCAACCAGACGCCGCTGGGTGTCCACATTCTCACAGTCACCAAGGACGATCCGACCATGACGGAGATTTTGCTGCAGGCGCGCGCCAACCCAAACGCACCCGTGGACAAGTCGACGGCGCTCCACGTTGCGCTCGATAAGGGCCTCTACCAGATCGCGCAGCGGCTCGTGCGCCATGGCGGACGGCTCGACATGAAGGACGAGAGCGGCAAGATGGTCTTTGACAAGGTCGACGCGACCCTGCTCAAGGTGCTCATGAGCAATGTGACGCACGCGCCCGTGTGGATCCCTGATGACGAGCGCACCAAGTGCATGGAGTGCAAAAAGCAGTTTGGCTCGCTCGGCACGCGGCGCCACCACTGCCGGTTCTGCGGTCGTCTGCTCTGCTCCAAGTGCACGGGCTGCCAACTGCGCGGCAGCGACATTCCGTTTCGCCAGCGCCGCAAGAAGGACCGCCAGTCGCCCACCAAGAACCAACGCGTCTGCACGATGTGTTATGAAATCACCATGGAAAGCAAGGCCGCCGCGACGAGCGCCGCTTCGAGTTCCAATGCCAGTACCAGTGTCGCGGCGGCGCCCGCTCATTAAGACGGCAAGTGTCCATAGGTACAGTACCGACTGATGTGACGCGTGCGAGGACGCGAGCAGCTCACACAGACCACGAAACCAAGTTGAAGACCCACGAGAGACTGCTGTCAACGGTGGTTCCTCTTTTCTTGCGAGCACAAGGGGAATGCCGCAGAGGAGGTATCGTGGCACAGACAAAATGCGTGGACAAGAGAGAGAAAGTGAAGGTGAAGAAAAAACAAAATGATGTGTAGCCAGTCTTGTTCATATACTTGCACATAGGACGATGGCCGACGCTATCGAATTAACATTATCCATTTGCATAGTTCGTGTTCCTATTTCCACCCGTTATCGGACCCCTGAGTACTGTATCCCACTCATGGTGAGCAACGCCGGCATTCATTGCCGTTGCCAGCACACTCTTGCAAAGCGATCTCGCCCAGCGGTGGTGGCACGCGCTCCGTTGTGGGGCAGTCCTACTTCAGCTGCATGGCAACGCCACTAGTACACATAGTACACACACGGGCATCCCTTTCCACACTCAAACTGATTGTGATTTTGTATTTGGCAGAATAATACGTTGTTGGCATCGACACTGGAAATGGAGAAAAAAAGTAGAGAAGTCGGGGTCGCGTCTTCCTCCCATTGGCACGACAGCACTGATAGAAGTCCTCATCGTCACGGCGGTTCACTCCCGCGTCCGTCCATCGCCTCTTAGATCAGCAGCTTAGAACTTGTCGATCGTGGCCATGTGGAGCACGAGGTCCACGAGGCGGTTCGAGTAGCCCCACTCGTTGTCGTACCACGACACGAGCTTGACGAAGTTGTTGTTGAGCGAGATGCCGGCGTTGGCGTCGAAAATACTCGAGCGCTTGTCACCCAAGAAGTCGTTCGAGACGACCTCGTCCTCCGTGTAGCCGAGGATACCGGCGAGCTCATTCTCCGACGCCTTCTTGATGGCAGCCTTGATGGTCGCGTAGTCCGCGGGCTTCTCGAGGCGGACCGTGAGGTCGACGACCGAGACATCCGGGGTCGGCACACGGAACGCCATGCCCGTGAGCTTGCCGTTCAGCTCCGGCAGCACCTTGCCGACGGCCTTGGCGGCACCGGTCGAGGCCGGGATGATGTTCTGGCCGGCGCCACGGCCGGCGCGCCAGTCCTTGCCACCACGGGACGGGCCATCGACCGTGAGCTGGGTCGCGGTCGTGGCGTGGACCGTGGTCATGAGTCCCTCCACAATGCCGAAGTTGTCGTTAATAACCTTGGCGAGCGGCGCCAGGCAGTTGGTCGTGCACGACGCGTTCGAGACGACGTGGGCCGAGCCGTCGTACTGGGTGTGGTTCACGCCCATGACGTACATTGGCGTCGAGTCCTTGGGCGGCGCCGAAATGATGACCTTCTTGGCACCACCGTCAATGTGGGAAGTGGCCTTCTCCGTCGTCGTGAACACGCCCGTCGATTCGCACACGTACGTCGCGCCGGCCTTGCCCCACGGAATGTCGGCCGGGTTGCGCTCAGCAAAGATGTGGATCACGTGGCCGTCAACCACGAGGTTGCCGTCCTTGGTCTCGACGGTGCCCTTGTACGGGCCGTGGGTCGAGTCGTACTTGAAGAGGTACTCAAGGTAGTCGAGGTCCATGAACGGGTCGTTGATGGCCACGACCGTGGTCTTGGGGTTGGCGAGCGCGGCGCGCACGACGAGGCGGCCAATGCGGCCAAAGCCGTTGATACCGATCTTAACCTGGTCAGCCATGGTGCGAGAGGAGTTGAGGAGAGAGGGGGGAAGGCTTGGTGCGGGACGAAGCAAATTGGATTGTGGGGCTCTCGTTGGAGCCTCTGGGCTTCTGCCAAAGAGATCCAAACTTCGTTCCAGGGAAAGATGTTGATGTGCGACGGAGCTGTTGAATGCACCTCAAAAACGAGGTTTAATAGTGCTGGTACGAAAAACCTTAATCGGACAGATTCGTCAAGTTTGCAGAAACACGCACAGCAGGGAAAGCGAAGAGAACACGCGGAGTGCATGTGATGTGGTTGCAGAGGCCACGCAGCCATGGGGTCCGAGCAAAATGCGGTTGCTTCGAGCAACGGTAGGTAGCACAGTACCCTTAATGCGGTTGCACACGTGTGGCACCCAACCGCCGGTGTTTTAGCCACCTCCTGTACAGGCATGCGGGGAGTGGAGGAGTTCCGATGCCGGTGCCGCGTCTTGAAGATCGTGTGTTCGTGGTTACAGCAATAAAACCTCATGTGAACGAACAGGTTGAACTGCGTGATGGAATGCCGAAGGCGTGACGGACCGACGTGGCAGTGCTCGTAAAAACATTTTGTTCATTTTCAGCCAATTAGATCTTTTCATTTCTGTAATTACGCTGATTTTATGATCTGGGAGATCCCGTGACGTCAGACCCGTGCACTCCAAGCAGAAAAAACACACAGCCCATGTCTCTGTGACTGTGATACGGTGCCACGGATGACGCCAAAGCCACGCAAAGGTTCCGCCTGCGTGATGATGCGCAGACATCCGACGAAAACACTTCGCGTGAGATTCAAGGACGACGGAATTGTTGGTGGTCATTACGCTACGTGGAGAGCCCATCGGCTAGGATTGAAGGAATGCGGTGCCGGGGCTGCGCATGGCGGGCCGAGTCCGAGACTAGACGCAACGTGGCGAGTGGTGTAATGTGTCTGGATGTGTGGTCATTGCAAGGAAAAAATGCCGGTGGACGCCGAGATCAGAGAAGGCAGAGCTACGCGGCGGCGGTACATCGATCACTCGTGCGTCTTTGCACCTTGTTAGTGACAATGAGCGAGATGCGAATCTACGGTACGCATCCACTGGATATTTTGCAACAGTGCGGTGGCTTGGCTTTGCTGACGGAAAGACTTTATGATCCTTCAAACCAGTAATGACCATCTTAAAGCTCCCACCTTCGCATGGGGTTGCTGACACGAACAGCAACTTGCTGTTTGCATGGCGAGGTGAGCGAAAGAGCGAGACCGTCCGTGGAAAATGTTCATCAACAAATCGGCACCGACTACTGAACTCTCCGACTAAGTGTTGGGTGCCAACGTAACCGCTGAAAGGCACCATCGCGAGGTCGGAAGTGGATCCCGAGTCGACGGCGCTGACCGCCATCGCTGCCCAGTTCAAACAAGACACGACCTGCCATCCTTACCCAATTGCTCGAACATGCGCACTATGGTGATATGCATGGCGTGGCGAAATGCTCATTGACGAACGGATGGACGGGTGGTCATGAGTGATGGAATCCGTTGTTTCACACAACGATTGCGCTGAAGAGCATGCTCTACGTGGAGTGCTACATGGCGAGGGGGTAGAATTCATCCACCTACACATCGATTTAATTGCATACGAATTGTAGTGTGCAAGAAACAAAAGCGGCGAGACAGCCATTATATGTCGTATGGACTGCCCACATTGAAGATGAAGCACAGAGGAGTGGCTACACAATAGAATACCGATATAGTACCGGTATACTCTTTTCTAGTCACCCTTGGTAACAGATATTCAATTGGGCAGGTAAGCTTTCGGGCTTTCGGCCCGATGGACTTGCAAGCTGCTGACAGTGAGTGAGCCACGCCTTGACCTCAGCTAGACCATGCCGCCGAAGAAGGGCCGCGCCAAGGAGAATGTGGCCGGTGAGCGCTATGACTCGAACGCTATCCCAGTTGCGCAGCCCGCCCGCAGCAACTCGGGCCGTCGGCCGCTACCCAACATGGGCGACCTCATGGGCGCCTTTGGTGGCGGCGGTGGCGGCATGCCCGACATGAGCCAGATGATGGAGATGATGCAGAGTATGGGCATGGGCGGCATGGGCGGTATGCCCGGTATGCCCGGCATGCCAGGGATGCCGGGTATGGGAGGTATGCCTGGTATGCCCGGTATGGGAGGCATGCCCCCGGGAATGCCGGGCATGCCGCCGGGTATGATGCCGCCCATGATGCCGGTGTTGCCCAAGGCCATTTACTGGGGCCTGTCCGAGGGTACGCCGACCAACGACTTCTTCACGTTCTACCCCAACTACATCAACGCCAAGAAGACAGTCCAAGAAGGGCGACGCATCACCAAGGACGCCGCGTGCGAAGACCCGCTCGCGGTCGAGATGGCCGAGGTCTGCCAGTTCCTCAGGCTGCCCCACGTGCTCGAGGTGTGTGATATGGTCCATGGGATCACCTATCGCAGCTGCTGGAGACTAATTCTGTAATTTCCTATATCATAGCCGTCCAAGAAGTACGCGCGTGAGTGGCAGGTCGCGGGCCGCGTGCGTGCGCGGCTGCTCAAGGCCGACGGGTCGTTCGAGAACCCCGAGATCAAGACCCGCAAGGACCTCATGGTCAAGATGGCCGAGCTGATCCCCAAGCTGCAGTCGCGGAAAGAGCGTCTCGAGCGCGAGGCCGCCGAGGCCGCGAGCGTCGCTGCAAACGCCATCACGTCGGGCTCGGCCGCGGCGTCGTCGGGAAGCAGCAAGAAGAAGGGCAAGAAGAAGGGCAGGAAATAAACGAAGAAGCGACTCTCTCTCTCTGTAGCAGAGATGAGAAGAGCAAAGGGCCCAGTACAGTCGTAGGACGTGAATAGATATGGTCAGAAGGAGCCCAGTGGGTATGCTTTGTTAAGATGACTTTAGTCCTACTGTTTTTTCAGCCATGGAGTGGATGACTACATGGACGGCGACGGTCTGCGGCGCGTGGGTCCGCGGCCGCGGCCTCGTCCCGGTGCCGCCGGGCGCGAGAACTCGCGCGCCTTGACGACGTCCTCCTCGGTCTTGGCCGGCACGAGGTCGGCGCGAATGTCGTCGTAGGCCGTGGCCGGGTTGGTGATCTCGATGGCCTTGTCAAAGTCAATGCCGAGCTCGGACGTGGTCGCGAGGATCGTGGCCTTGGCCGTCGAGTAGACCATTTTGAGCCGCACGGGCGCGTCCTCGGGACACACATAGAGAAACACTATCGAGCCAACCATCAGTACGTCCCTTGTAGTAGGAAGGTAACCGAGTGCCACTTACGCAGCGAGGAGGCGGCGCCCGTAGATGCGGCCTCGTCGATCAGTGACACACGGTTGCGGAACGCCACGTAGCTCGGGAGCTTGTGATCGATCACGCCCTGGATCTCGCTCAACTCGATCGACTCGAGGCTCTTGACCACGTCGACGCTTTCATGGTCCGTATTGAGTTTCTTATTCCACCAGAGAGCCACGCCAATCATGAGACAGACGCTTTTGATCCCCCACACCGTTGTCCACCTACCATGGCAATGTAGTCAAATTTGCCGTCCTTGAGCAGCGTGAGCTTGTCGCGCACGTTCTGCGAGATGCCGAACGGGATCACGTTCATGGCCGTGGACCGCACGTTCGTGTCGCGCTCGAGCAGCGCCGTCTCCTTGAGCAGCCGCTCCGTCTCGGACAGGGGCGCGTCCGCCGCCTGCTTCTTTTTCGCATTCTGGAATCCTTCAAGCGTCACCTCATTCTATACACACCACGGGTATTAGTGGCCCCTTCTCCGATCGGCCTTTCTCGAAATCATGGCGACGCTTACGAGCTCGGTCGTGTGAAATTCGCCGACAAAGTAGTTGGGCCCGAGCTGCTTCTTGAGCGACTCGCGGGACGACGAGTAGAGCATCTTGTCGCGCACGCCGACGCTTTCGGGCACAAACGCGAGCAACACCCAGCGCAGCGCCGGCACGTTCACGTCCAAACAAAAGAGCACAAACGCGGCCTCACCAGCCACGAGCACGGGTGCCTCGGGCGCCGTGAGCGCGGCGCAGTCGCGACGCGGATCCGAGCTCGCCCCACCCACGGCGGCGAGCGTAAAGTCCTCACCAACGATCGCGATCTTGACGAACCGCACTTTGCCGCTCTGCGCGTCCGCGAACGCGCGCTCGAGCTCACTCGAGAGATGGAGCTGAGCCTTGGCCATGATCACAGATCTCTCGAAATGGGGAGGAATCGTGGCGTGTCATGGAAATTTTAAGAAAGGTCACTAAATGCTGCACTTGAGTGACCTGATGCTACTGCTTCAACCCTCGCTTTAGTGACTTTTCCGGAAGAAATCTTTTGATAAAGTTGAAGAAAGGCAGAACATCAAAGAGCACAAAGAAGCACACCAGTTGTAGCGGTTGATACGTTAGGGTCTCTCCTTCTGACCACAAACGAACGATGTGCATACAAATTCCCCCCTTCACCGCTAGAGCACGGCATTGGGATACGTCCACAGTAGGTCCATCACGTAGGTTTCAAGATCTATGGACACACAAGAGAGGGTCAGTCTACTGAGAGGGGGGCGCTTAGGTCGATGAGACCATGACGTACTTCGTCGGGCGTGTAGGCGAGCTCGAGTGCGTGGAGGTCGCCATTCTTCAGCCGCTCGCGCACATGGGCGTGCTTCTTTAGTCCAAATGTGATCGACCGCGCGCACGATCGGTACTCTTCATTGCTCTCGCTGAAGCGTTCAAAGACATGAGCCTAATAGAACAGAGAAAGAAAAAAAATCAGACTCACCTCACCTCCCCACTTCACGCCTAGAAGCTAACTCACCTCGATCTCGCGCGCAATCTCTTCGCTTCGCGCGCCAATGGGCGCGAGCGACTTCTTGAGCATGTCGATACACACCATGCGATGCTTGTCGCCCGACGGATCGGGCTTGGGACTTGTCGGGACCAACACGGGGTCATCACTCTTGACCGGCGAGGCCGGTGCCGGCGTCGACGTAGGCTCTTGCTTCGTGGTCTCTTCTGTCGTCACTTCCGTGGGGGCGAGCGTCTGTTCTGGCTCTTGTGTCGTCGACGGTTTGTTCTCGTCTACCGGCACAACCTCCGTGACACCAGCTTCCGGCTTGACCTCCACTTGTGGGGCCTCTGTCACCGTCTCCTCCTGTACCTCGCTGGAACCGTTCGCTTCGCTCTTTGTCTCGACGAGCTCGGCTGGTACCGGCGTCGAAGATGGTGCATCAACAGCAGCATCAGCCACTGGACTTGTCTTTTGTTTCTTGCTTGCCTTCGGTTCTCCTGCGTCTACCCCATCGGCCTTGTGCTTCTTCGAAGTCGGCGTGGGCTCTTCAATCACGTCATTGTTCAGCACTTGCATGAGATGCTTGCGCACGGCACTGGCCGTTTGTGCCACCGTCGGGTTCTGGCTCTTGCGCAACACAGCGATCACGGCGGCGACGCCCGATCGTTCGGCGTCCGACCGGTACACCATCTTCTCTTCAAAAAGCTGCGTGAGAAGCACAATGAGCTCGTCATTGTTCTTGGACGACTCGTTCGCATAAAGCCGATTCATCTTGCCGGCAAACTGCGTCAAATTGCCCACTTTGTAATCGCCCTTGTCTTTTGGTTTCTCTCGCGGCCCGGGCTTCTTACGGGCGGCCTCTTCCGTGGCCTCGCGGATATCGGCCGACTTGACCGACTTACGTGGTACCACCAACTCGATCTCTTTCTTGCGCTTCGAGTCAAGCTCGCCCGCACCTCCAGCCTTGGCCGCGGTCGTGACCGACTCGCCCTTGGTCCCACCGCTGGCCTTGGTTGCCTTCTTGGCGGCCGCCGTAGCCGACTTGTCCTCGGCACTCGCTGCCGCCTTCTTCTTCGACGGCGATTTGCGACTCGCGACCTTTGCCTTGATCTCGTCTTTCGTGAGCGGCGGCACAGTTTCTTCGTCGTCGGGCGTCTCGGGCGTTACCAACTTGTCCTCCTCCGGCTCTTCGGCCGATTTCTTGCGACCCCGCTTTCCCTTTGCTGGTGCGGGGGAAGCCACTTCGGTCGCCGATGCCGCAGCGCCACTGGAAGTCTTTGGCTTGTTCTTGGAGCCAGGGGGACGACCCATCTTCTTCTTGGGTGCGGGCGGTTTCTCCTCAATTTCTTCCGGAGACGACTCGGGTTCTTCAGGCGCAGCCTTCATGAGACCGTCCATTCGGTCCTCAATAGCCAACGGGGCATCTTTCTACCAGCATCAAAACGCCATCGTATCGTCAGCTCCCCATTCTCGTCTCGCTCTGCCTGTGAATCGTGTTCTCACGTACGTCTGCCAGCTCAATAGCCATCATCAACTGGCTGCGTCGCTTGGGTGCCTTGGCGTCCTTTGTCGGGTGGCCCGTGCGGTAGCTGTACTTGCTGTCGTCCCACGCCTCAATATTCTTAAACAGCACAGGTGAACTGAAATAGACAGGGAGATAGAGAGGGTCAGCGGTCGGTTCCTTCCTCCCACCACGGCAACTCGGTTTATACGTACAAGTCTTTGGACTGGTAGAAGCACACAAAGTACTTGGTCTCAATATCTTTCATGGCGCTCGCGTGGTAATTGGAGTGGAGCAACCGCGGGTCCGTGATCAACGCCGGCCAGTACGGGAAGCCGACCATCTTGGCCCAGACAATCGAGCCAAACCTGTTCGCCACACACACTCTCAGTCAGCGTCTAACATACCATACGATCCGAACCGTCTAGGTGGTGACGCACTTGGCCTTGACGTCCTCGGGCAATGCGTCGACGCGCTGGCGCAGTTCGCTCTCCGTCTCATCCTCCGACTCGGACTCTTCTTTCACTGCTACCACACACACAGCAGACCAATAAGCCTTCTCGTAATTCACACACAAGATACGGCAGAACTCACCGGTCTTTCGCGGGCGCCCGATCTTGCGCTTCGCTGGCGTGGCCGGCGACGCCGCTGCAGTCTTGGGTTTGGGTGGTGCTTTGGCCTTCTTGGCCGCCGGTTTCTTCTCCTTGGGCGACTTCTCCACCGCCGCTGCAGTGGAATCTGCCGCAGCATCCGCTCCACCTTCCACGGCCGCCGAAGCATCCTCACTACCGGGCGTCTTGTCCTCCGTGACGCTCACCTTGCGCTTGCGGCCACGCTTCTTTGGCGTGTCTTTCGCAGGCTCCACGGCGCCATTCTCGACCGCGGCTTCGGGCTCGGCTGGTGCATCCACCTCCGCCGTTTCCGCAATAGTTTCCGGCGCCGCAGCGGGCTCCGTCGCGGCCGCCTCGGTCGTCGTCGTCATGGCTCCAAAGAATTGGTAGAAATTTTGTTGGGAACGGATCGGGTCGGTCGCCCAAGGAAGCTTTTCGTTTTCCCCCACAAGAGTGAATGAACACACAACTGACGATAGGTCGTGGGTTGTCGGGTTTTGGGTATCGCCACCTAACGGGTCCACGGGTCCACATGGGTAGTCACCCTAAACCCATTTCCAGGGTGGCATTACTATATCTTAATGCAGTACAGACACCTATTCACAAAGTAGCAGCTTGGTGGCGATACTGGTAGAGCAGCTTGATGACGTTGGTGACACAGGGCACGAGAAAGTCGGCATGGGCTGAGAGTTCTGCGAGATCGGACGCACCGCCCAGCACACCCACGGACAAAGCACAGCCAGCCGTCCGCCCCAATACCATATCATCGGCCGTATCCCCCACCTAGAAGAAAATGACCACCGTTAGTCAAGCCTCTCAGGCACATGTAAAGACCCTTCCTTACCATGACGGTGTTCGCAGTGGACACACCCAGGCGACTGCAGATCGACCAGATGCGGTCGGAAGTGTTTGCGACACCGTCGTCACCGCAGCTCACAAGGTCCACTAAATGGGCCACGCCCAGGTGCGTAAGCGTCTTGGATGTGATAGCTCGACGGTCCGTCGTGAGAATGGCGATCTTCACACCAAGTTCACGGATGGTCGTGAACAGCGACGGCAAGTCTCGGCGAGCTCGAAATGTCGCGACTTCCTTGGGTAGGGACCAGTGCTGGTTCACAAGGCGCACGGCCTCGGCATACTCGAGTCCATACTTGAGCAAAAAGTTGACGGCAAATTTGGGTCCGAGCTCGTGCTTGGGGGTCGTATTAAAGACCCCGCCTTTTCGCATTGTTCGAGTTGGCTCGTTGTAACCCAACCCGTCAAAGAAAGATTCTCGCACTGATGCCCCCAATGCAGTGCCCAGGCGCCACGCCTGCGACTCGATCCAGCTGGCCCATGTGGTCTGGAACTCCAACAGCGTGCCGTCCTTATTGAAGATTACTAGCGACGGATTCGAGCGAGAGACTGTTCCGTCGCGTAGCATCGACTGGGGTGTCGGTGCGGAAACCATTGGGGACGTGGCTGGACTGGATGATCGACGGTGAGTTGCTCTTGCGGTGCCTCGTGCCGGCGCGCTCGTAGGGACGGAGGCTCTTCCAGAAGATCCAGTAGGTTGGCGAGTCGCCGTTGGTTGCGAAGACATTCGCTTCTCACTTTGCTGCTGAGAACTCGAAGGGGTGGAGGAGGCGACAGAAGTCCCGACTGGCGCTGCTGGGACCGCAAACAACAATGTGCCGACTGGGACGGTGTCCGGGACTCCCGGGTTGATGCCAACGCTTGTCATTGCTGACGAAGACGACAGAAAAGGAGCTTGCGATGGCGTCGAGGAAGACGACACCAAAGGAACTTGGGATGGCGGTGGCGAGCTGGTGGTGGTATTGGTTACTGTGCCTGATCGCGGTGCGAGATTTGCCATGCGGAACGCAGATTGGGGCATAGCAGTCGATCGCGAGATCATGCTCCGCGCCACGGCTTCCGCCATCGCTTCCACAGTCGACCTCCCGTCTCCAACGGAGATCTCTGTTGAGCTCACTTGCGTTGTAGTGGAACCACCCGTTCGCTCGCGCGTTGAATCTGTGGACCCACGCTTCGCTCCGCCCAGGAGAGGCGTACTTGCAGGACGACTCAGCGGGATGCTATTTGGAGAAGGGGCAATTCTTTGGAGGGATGGCCACTGTGGTCAAAGTTGATAACAAAGATCACGTATCAGTCTCTCGACGCAAAGAGAATGGCGAATGAATCATACCTCGTCCAGTGTACAGTTAGTGAGGTGGTTCCACACAGTATCCACCAAATCGCGCCATCGCACATCCTCATTACCACGGAGTTGATCAAGCAGCTCCCAGATGCCTGCCTTCTCGAGGTCTTCACGCAAGAATGCTTTCTATAGGCAGGAAACATAGTTGGGCCAGCTGGCAATCCAAAAAGTCCAATACAATAAAACGCACCTCATCGAGTAGCTGGCTAATGTGCAGTTGCACGCGCCAATCTCTCTCGGGCGACTGGTTCTCAAGAATGGATCGCAACTTTGCCGCATAGTCGCTGAGCTGCCCTAACCGATATCGTGATTTGGGCTCGCCCCCGCGAATCTCTTGAGTGATTCGCTTGCGTCTTTCTACCTCTGTGGACGCGGGTTTCGCTGCTATTCGAGAAACTCCGATATTGTTAGCTACCTCGAGACCAGATGATACACCCGACGACGCATATGAAGAACGTACCTTTATGTGACAGTCCATTCGCTTGAGAAAGTTGCGTGGTGCTCGATCCATCAGCAGTCGATGACGCCACACCACTGGCTGGTGCCGGTGGAGTGCCCGGTGTTGGACCGTTTAGAGCCTTCCGTCGCTTTCTAAATCCCGTCAGAGGTGCTTGGACAAGCGGCAAGCCGAGTGACGGAACGACTTCAGTCTACACGAATACAGTGCCTGCATTTAGCTGCTGCCGGTACTAGATATCGGGGTGCAGGAAGATATCTAAACGTACCGTGAACACCTTCAGACGTTCACTCGCTGTAAGCTTTTCTTGCTCCTATTTTCACGTAGTGTGCGCTGTCAGACGTCTTTGCCCACCCGTCATATGATGTCACTCGCACCGTACACTAGCTTCGTCGAGCGCGACGGCAAATGTGTCCTTTAGGCGGGCAAGTCGGTTGAAGTCACCGCGGGGGAAACCGTCTCGGTACGGATGGGTCTTGTCGTCCCAGGCTGCGAGTGCCGAAAAGAGAATTTGCCGACTGCAGTTGAAGTGGCCATGTCAGTGGTGGATAGGTAGGTGAATAGAGATATTGGGCCAGACGCAGACGTACATATCTCGACTTCCAAACAGCTGGACCCAGCACTTTTCGTCGAGCTCCTTCAACGCGCTCGGCAGCTCATGGTCCGGAAGGAGGCGCGGATCCAAAATGAGAGCAGGCCAGTATGGAAACGCTGTGTAGCAACACCAGCTGGCCGTCAGTAATGATGTCTCTCAATAAATCTCAGTGGGTAACCCGTACCTGCTCGTTTTGCCCATACGAGCTGGCCAAATCTGAACCAAACGAATCACCACCGTCACCAAACCCACGATCTTTCGCCCGCCAAGCGCTGCATTGATTACGTACCTCGCCTGGATCGAGGGGTCTATGAACTGCAACTTGCGCTCCAATTCGTCCCGCAAAAAAGCCACCGGTACGACTCCTAACACGGTTCGCAGATCCTGCGTGTCAGAACACAATCCACAATACCATAGAAAAGCAAAGTCCTTACCGTCTCTTATGCTGGCTGCAACAGACGTGGGTGTGACTCGCCGCGAGCCTCCGTTGCGCGTACCAATCGAAGCGCGTGGTGTTGTCGCCGCCGACGAAGCCGTTGGAGGCGCGGTCGTCGTTACCGGTACCGCCACGGGCGGCGGTCTCACGACAGGCGTCGTCTCTGGCGTCATGGATCCAGAAGAGGATATTCCGCCACTCGTGGGACGGTTGACAGCCTTCCCACTCATGTCTTGTTGAGCAGCAGCAGCTTTCGCTTTCGCGACTTTCTCGGCCTTTGCGGCACGGGCGATCGCCATGCTCTCGGCCTTGGAGACGCGCCGCCGCTTGGGGTCGACTGATTTCGCCTTGTTCTCATCCTCCTTGTCTGATTCACTTTCGTGCAGCTGTGTCTCGGCCATCGCCATTGCGTCGCGCTTAGACCGCGCCACCTTCCGCGTCACCATCTTCGTCGGAATATTCCCACCAAACTTTTGGGCCCGTCGGTTCAACCGGGTTACTCCCGCCAAACCCATAGATCACAAACTCGACCCATTGCACTTGGGCCCGTTTCGAGTACGTACTGTCATGATCCTCAATAGAGAGCTTCTTCTAACCTATTTCAATATAACCTCATGTTTTTGCCAAAGTTAGGTGGAATTCCCCCATGGTTGGCTGGCTGGGAAGGAGCTTGTCGGAGGGATCTCTCCATGGGCGGATCGTGATCACAATTCATCGCTCGTAACGGAACGGAAGAAGCAAGCAAGACAGGCAACCATGGCGACGCAGCGTGAGGAGGACATTAAGATGATGCTGGCGGCGCAGGTCCACATTGGTACCCGCAATGCCGAGTCCAAGATGGGCGACTACATCTGGCGCCGCCGCAACGACGGCATCCACATCATCAATGTGGGCCAGACCTACGAGAAGCTCATGCTCGCGGCGCGTGTGATCGTCGCGATTGAGAACCCCGCGGACGTGATCGCGATCTCGGCGCGTCCGTACGGCCAGCGCGCTGTGTTCAAGTTTGCGCAGTACACGGGCTGCGGCTACATTGCCGGCCGCTTCACCCCTGGTACTTTCACGAACCAGATCACCAAGCAGTTCAAGGAGCCGCGCCTTCTCATCATCACGGACCCGCGCACTGACGCGCAGCCCGTGCGCGAGTCGGCCCAGGTCAACGTGCCGGTCATTGCGTTCTGCGACTCGGACTCGCCGCTCCAGTACGTCGACGTCGCCATCCCGGCCAACAACAAGGGCAAGCTCTCGATCGGTCTGCTCTACTGGCTGCTCGCGCGTGAGGTGCTGCGTCTCCGTGGCACGATCTCGCGTGCGCTCCCGTGGGACGTCGCTGTCGACCTCTTCCTCTACCGTGACGTTGAGGAGCTCAAGAAGGCTGAGGAGGCCCAGGCTGGTGCCGCTGACGAGGCCGTGGCCCGCGCCGGCTGGGGCGAGGCCGAGGCCCCTGCCCACGTCGACGCGCCCGTGTTCACCGCCGAGGCCGCCGTCGAGTGGACCGCCACGACCGCCACGGAGTGGTCGGGTGAGGCCGTCGCCGCCACCAACTGGGACGCCCCCGCCGCCCCGACGGGCGGCTGGGAGTAAGCTTTGGCTCTCCAAACCCGATTGGCTTCCCGCGTTTTCTCTCTCTTGCTTGGTGAGAACGTGTGTGATGAAGTGTTGACTTTAGTGTGGAGGAGAGGACGGATGACCCCCTCGATCGACGTTTGCATGGAATAGACGACGGTGTTAAGCGATGGCACCCGGTTAATGCGACACTAAATACGACCGAAGGGCGGCTCACCGCCCGCCTCCCCCACAAATTACTAGTAGTTTTGTTCGTAGTAGATTTCTAGGGATCGGGACAACAGCAATAGTGCAAGGCTTGCAGCGTGGATCGACACAGAACATGACGACCTTCCAGGTATGGAGCTGTCCTCTTTGATCGTTCGGGATCACTGCCATGGGCACAGCTCCCCAGGCGTCGTCTAATCGATGTCGTTGCTCTGCAAGATCTTTATATTGCTGGACTGGATACCAGCGGCAAGAGACTTTTGTGCAGAGAGAAAAGGGTGTCAAGTCGAGCACGGAACGAGGCGACTACGCTGACCAGAGAGCGCGACAAGTGGCGGGAGGCAACATAGTGACGCGTGGATGCCAATAATTCTCAACAATGACGGACGGTGTGTGTTGTTACCGTCGCATTCGCTGCACGTACTGATGTATGATGTGCTATTTCATGCGTCTTTATCTTCAGTTTGTCGAAGGGATCGTTCTCCATATATGGCCCATCACCTCATTTTGTTTCCATCGAATTGTTTTGTGTGTGTACAACCCATGTGTGCGGTCCTCAACTTGAGGCTCAAGCGCTGGCAATGAAAGACGCCGACGGAACTCGGCGCACGTCACAGAAGAGCGACAGCAGCGACGGCGGCGACAAGCCCGCACGTGCTCGAGCGGCCTGCAAGACACCGAAAGACAAGATCCTCTCGCTGCGCGACGAGGCACGCGCGCTCGAGATCGTCGTGTTGCGACTCCAGCGCAAGCGGCAGGCCGCGCTGAGCCCTCACGTCGGCGGCACGTGGAAGCAGCTCGCTTTTGACCAGAGTGAAGAGCGCGCAGCTGCGGTCCTTGAAAACAAGAAGCTGCGGCGCGCGATGGACGAGTGCCGCCAACTCTCGACAAGTCTACAGCGACTGCTCAAGCAGCCAGTGCCACATACACAGGGGTGTGGTCTCTTCAATCGTCGCGTGCGGTAGGGGTGATCTAACGGGTTTTGTATGGGGTAGGAACTCGGCTCGATAGAGGACAACGAATGGCGGACGAATACGCTGGGGTACCACCCGCGAAGGCGCCATCTGAACGCCGACCGCATCATGGACCAGCTCTACCGCCGGTTGCCAGGGTGGGCCATCACCAGCGGGCTCGTGGACGCGTCGCAAAACACCCGCTATAGTCGTCGCGAGTATACGGACCAAATCGACCAGGCGATGCATCTCGAAGTGGATGTTTGCCGCCAGTTCCGCGGGCACTACGTCGACGTCGCGACGGCCGTGTGGCGGTACTTTGCCCGCGAGGACCTCAAGACGGGGGCCGCGGCCTCTGTGCGTGTGGAGGTGCGATTCGCAGGGAGTCATTATTGGCAAAATGATGCACTGAAGGCTACTTCTGTGCAGACTTCGGAGATCTTGGGCGACGGCATCCGCCACAATACGACGGGCTTCCGCATGGTCGTGGACGGCCGCGAGGAGAACCACACGACCCACCAACTGTGTCGTCGTGTCGATGAAGACGCTCGCATCGTCATTATGTGGAAGGCTGTCACGGAAGACTTGAACTTGAGCGGTGCCAACCATCGCTTCACGGAAAACGCCGACGGCTGGTACGTGTGTGGGGACGCGCATTCTCGTCGGCTTTTCTCTCACGAGTTCTCTTTCATAATCAGGATTTCGTTCGAGAAGGCACAGGACCCCACCGTCGCCACTGAACGCTGTCTCATGAAGTGCAGTTCCATGGCACTCGTGCTGCCGCTGGTTCAAGTGGGCTACGGCAGCGGCGCGTACCTCGAGCGGCTCGTGCGGACCATGAATATCCCGCTCAACAAGGACGATGACGATAATCAGACCCAGAGATTGGACCACGCCGAGCGCGCTCGTCGCGTGTTTGCCGACTTTCTCTTTGAGACGCTGTGGCGCCACGTTGACCACATTGAACAGCTCGCGGGAAGCGCCTCCTTGTCTCGTCCACATGACACCTTCTAATGTCAATATCGGGTATTGTTTCACGTCGGACAAAGTTTTCCTCGTTGATAGGATAGGAGATAGTTGGGCGGTTCGGCATCCGCGGTTCGAAGAAGATTTATCTGACCCAAAAATCAGTTACCTCCGCGGTTCCGCTGGTCGAGGCCATCCATGCAATGAGCAATCAATCGCTTCAGCCAACGGCCACCTTCACCTCCATGCTCGGGCTCCAATTTGGTCCGAATTTTACGACCCACAAGAGTTTGCGTCAGTAGATTGTCATCGACACCGACGCTAACACCGATGTGGCCTACAGGAGTTTAGCAAGTTGCTTTTGGCACATTTGCGGGTCATCTTTCAGCATTCGAGGGTGGCGGAGCACGCAGAGCTCGTGGATCGACTGTTCC
>JAADVZ010000041.1:0-77232 GCA_023335925.1 Pythium phragmitis
CTTGCGAGAGAGCGTTGAAACACGAAAATGAAAATGAAGGAGATCAGCCGATGGAGATTCTTGAGCTCGTTTCTCGCCCCAAGTGAAGAAAAAAAAAAAAACGAGCCCAGCGAGCTGTGGTAGTCCGGACGTCGTGTGGCTGCTGGAGCTGACGGTGAAGCTGCTCGGGATGCTCTGGATGCTAAAAGAACACGCCAGCGGCTAAGCTAATGGCTACAATCGACACCGTCCTTCGAGAACACGGGTGCGAGTGAGCTGCTCATCGAGCGGCGTGCAGAGACCGGAACCGTTGGAAGCGCCGGCCTTGGCACACAGCGCCGCGTTGCTGACAAGTGCTGCAGGTTGCGCTGGGTTCACGTTGGCCGCGGCCGGCGCCTCGAGCACCACGGGTGGACACACGCTCGTCAGGATGGTCGATCGACACGCAGGACACGTCTGCTGGGCGCTGGACCCACATTTTCAGACAGTCGATATGGAAGATGTGCGAGCACGGCAGCTTCTTGCACGCAGCCGCGTTCATTTCCTCGCCGCAAATGATGCACGTACGGTCCGTGCCCTGCAGCTCCTCCTCGGTCGGGTTCGGGAACCGCTCGTTCACATTCACCGTGATCTTGCGGTACCGGAAGGAGGACGCGATGCGGCGCTGGAGGTGCTTGATCGACATCCACAGGTCGCGCACAATGTGGAGCGGCATGCTGTAGAACGTAACTATGAGCATAAAGAAGACCAGGTAGATAATGGGCTTGAAGATTTCCGGCACGAGCTCGAGGCAGAAGAGGAAGGTAAACTTGTAGGCCCAGTTGCCGTCCACGCGCGCGTCGATGACGTACAGCACATAGCGTAACGAGGTGGCGACGAGCGTGATCAAGACGATGAGGAAATCAAAGCCGAAGAGGATGAACACGGTCGGCCCCATCTCCATGACCTTCACGCCGCACACGACGACGAACGCGAGGTCCACGGTCGCCAGTAACCGCCTGAGCGCCACGAGCCGCGCGTGCGTCATGCGCGTCACGACGTCGGTTTGTTCAATGTATTCGATGCGCGACTGCGCGAGCCAGTGGAAGACCTTGAGAAAGACGAGCGACGTGAAGAGCACGACGACCTGGAAGTTGGTCTCGTCGCGAACGATCGTGAGCGCGGGACACGCCTCCGTGATGGCGTACCGGACATTTTCATGGAGATTCTCCGCTTCGGGGTCGCGCAGTTGGCCGAGAGATCGACTCCACAATGCAGGTGTCGGCGACGCGAAGATGGAGGTGATGCTGTGGAGGGAGAGAGAGCGTCCCGCACCATGAACGAGTGCGCGGTGTGGGCAGAACGATGTCTGCTGGCGAAAGGAGAGCTACTGTAATTCAGGGTCCATTGAGCGGCAAATCCGGGGTCAAACTATAGCAAAGATGAGCGAAAAAGAGCAATAAACAGTAAAAATGAGCGAAAAAGAGCAATAAAACAGTAAAAATGAGCGGAAAATACAAAGCAGGGGTCTGACAGCAAAAAAAAAGGCTCACATACAAGAATCAAGATGTTCGCAAGAAGCAAAAAAAACTCCAACATCGGTCAAACTGGAGCAAAAAACGAGTCAAGGCTCTAAAAAGGGGCTGGAAATCACACCAAGAACCAACAAAATACATGGCTCAGCCAATCACCGATCAAATAGACGACCCTCCAAGAAGAAGAATGTTGGTGCAAGTCAGGCACAGAAGAGTTGAAGGTACGGGCATCTCGTTGCGGATACTACAGTACAGTAGCCTAGTGTAGCGGTGATGGAGGCTGACAACGTTTCTCCCACTATTGAATAGGAGGTGTCCATCATATCATGTGCGTGGGGCCAATGACGTTGCGAGACGCGCGGCCCTACCGTAATAATAGTACCGTAATCATCTTGTTCAACATGAAGTTCGTGCCGGAGTGATGGTCGACTCCCTGTACATTCCTCCTCAGATTGTCGCGACGCATGTAGAATGGGCGTTTGCTTCTGACAGCTCAGGGCGTCGGTTGACTGAGACCGTGTGTGCCGCAACGAAGGCTGTCTTAGTGATATGCATAGAATAGAAACGAAGCCACGAAAGGCTCTTCACCTGACCAACTACGAGTCCCTATAAGATCAGATCGTGGGGAGGCCAACGCGCTGTTAAGCACCGGTCGGAGGCGGCTGCGTGTCGTCCACCACGTCGATTTCAATCTGCGATGCGGTCGCAGGCTTGCTGACCGGCGTTGTCGGCAGGCCGAGCTTCTTCTTGGACTTGCGGTTCTTGACGCGCACCCGCGCGCGCTCGGCGAGCACCTTGAGGCGGTTCTGCACAAACGTGGGCCTCGCGCCCGTGGTCTTTTTGGCCGCGCGCTCGGCGGCCTTGGTACGCCAATAGTCGACGACGCCGTGGACGTACACGTCGCTCTCGTCTTCAATCTCTTCCTGGATGAGCTCCTCAATCACGTCTTCGATCGTGATGATGCCGACAAACGACACGTCCGATGGGATGTCAAGACCGTCTTGCCAGCACTGCGTCACGAGGTCAGCCTGGTCCGTCACGATCGCGATATGCGAGCGGCCCTTTTGGAACTCGTTCAGCACGTGGTAGCACGACTCGTCGGGCGAGATCACAATGGGTTTGCGCAGCGCGAGCTCGCTCACGCAGCGCTCGTCCTCGGGGTCCACGACAATGAGTCGCTTGACCAGCAGCACGCCCACAATGTTCGCCGGGTGGTCCTTGTAGATCGGAATGCGCGAGTGGCCCGAGGCCAAAATGTCGGCCATGACGTTCTCGCCGAGCTTCGTGTTGTACTCGAGCATGTAAACCTGCCTAAAGGGAATCATCACGTCGCGCACCGTCTTGGACGTCAGGTCCAGCGCGCCGTGGATGATCGTGACTTCGTCGACGTGGAGCCGCGTGCCCTGGGCCGACTTTTCGTGGTGCGCCTCCGACGACGAGCGGCTCAACGCTGTGTAGCTGCGGCGACCACTCTGGCCGTCGTGGTCGTCGTCGTCAAACCGCTGGTAGTCGCTGCCAATGTGGTCGTCGTCGTGGTTTGACTCGTCCCCGTGCAGCGACTTTTGCTTGCGGTGGCGACTGCGGCGGCGGCGGCGTTCCTTCTTGATCGTGTGCTGGAGCACTTCGGTCTCGCGCTGCAAGGCGACGAGCGCCTTGATCTCTTGGCGCTTGTAGCGCGCGAGCTGGTGGTCGTCGCCCAGCCAGCAGTCGAGCACCTTGGCGATGGGGTACGAGATCGGACTGGTGATCATCATCAATCCCTTGACGAGCGGCGTGAGCGAGGCGGCAATGCGTAACTGGTTGGGCCCCGTGAACAGCGCTGCCGGTACAATCTCGCCAAAGACGAGCACGCACGTGACCGACAAGATGATCGAGACGGACTCGGGGACGAGCTTGCTGAGGAAAATGGGCAGCGCCTCGTTGGCGCCGGCGTTCATGAGCAGCAGTGTGACGAGCAGCAGGTGGTGCTTGGAGATCACGGGGATGATCTTGGCGGCGCGCTGCTTCTCGAGCGGCGAGCCTTCGAGTTCGAGGATGCGCATGTTGAGCATATCAACGGAGACCAAGCCCATGGTGAGACCGGCCATGAGCCCGGCGGTCGTGACGAGCACGAGGCTCATGCCCAAGTAGAGCCAGAAGCTGGTGGGGTTGCATGACGGCGAGAAGAACTCGCAGTCGGCGCTGGCGTGGGTCGTTTCCATTCAGTAGTGCGCGGGGCGGCGTCAGTCGGAGAATGGAAGGGAAGAAAGCGAGCGATGCCGCAACCAAAATGCCCAGCTTCAGTGGAAGACGCAGAGTGTTGGTCGACGGCGAGCAGCGCTGTGCGTTGCGTTGGGGTGCTTGGCGTAAGCGTGCGACTGGTCAAGCTGAGAAGGTCCATGATACAGGAGTTGAGACAGTTCCTGTCGACCGAATCTCGCGAGGTCGCGGTAAGGGTTGCGTGGACCACACGATGATCCAAATGGTTCTGGATCTGCTTTCTTTGCAATAGAGTTCCTAAGTCTATTTGGACCGGTCCAAATCAACAAGGTGGGTGCTCAAGAAGCAAGCCAACCAATTAATCTCCAGGGCTTGCCACGCCCGCTCTAATCGATTGCTGCTTGCAGTTAATCCCCACCAACGCGCACCACCCTCTTCATGCCAGCACGGCCTCTCGCTCCACTCTTCTCGCCTTTGTCGTGGCCTCGGTCTTCGAGACGGGCGATCTTGCCACGGGAGCAGCAGGCACTTCCACTACAATAACACGAGGGCAGACAAAGTGAGATATTCGATCAGTTCACACCACACAGAAAACACTGCAGAGGGATCGTACGCACCTTGCTCGATGGCCGTGGTCGGTGCTTCTGGGAGCGCCGCTTCGAGTGCCAAGGCCTCTTCGCGTTCGATCTCGGCCAGCTCCGCGAGAATCGCGTCTTCGTCGTCGACCGTGAGGTTCCCACCGATCAATTGGCTGATTTCCTATGGAATCACATCCGTCCATGAGCCACCACCCAATCGCTTTCTGACGCCCGCAATCACAGGGAATCAAACGACGTACTCGCTCAATCTCGTACGCTTCTTCCGTCTCGAGCATGAGGTTCTGCACGGCCTCAACAGTCATTTCCTGTGTGGTTGTTTTCGACCATAGAAATCGTGGTCAGTGCAGCGTCCTCTCAGGACCGAATTCCTTCGCCCAGACGCACCTTGTGGATTGCGTCCAAGACCGAGTTCCCAGCCTTGATGCCTTCAAACACCTTGAGCTGCTGCGACTCCCACTCGACTGTGTCCAGCATCTCCAGCACCTTGAGCAGGTGCTCATCGGCCTGCTGGATCTGCTGCTCTTTGAACTTCTTCACCTTGAGCGCCAGCTTGGCTCGGTCCTTCATGATCACATCGGCCCGGTACAGCGATACGTTAGAACGACCGACCACCAGCTCGTAGAGGATCAACAGCATATGTAGCACACCCGTTTCTCGGCCTGGAGAAGCTCCTTTGCGCTCGCATGCAGCTGCTGGGCCTCAACGTCGAGTCGCGCTTGGTACCTCCGGAGCCGGTCGCGCGCATTCTTGAGCTCCAGCACGGCCTTGTCCTTGGACGTGACCTTTGCGCGCGCCTTCTCGCGATTGGAAGAGGGAGCGGTGGATGCCGTCTGGGCCTCCGCCGGCGCCTTGTTCTTGGACGAGGAGCTGCCCATTTTCGGTCTCAGTTTGTCGTTCTCTATTGACTGCGAGAAAGGCGAGACAAAACAAGCCGAGGTGTTACCCACAGTAATCAACTGTTTTCGACGATGATTGGATGATTTAACTCTTGAGAGTGAGTCCGATTGGTTGATTAGAATGTCGCACTTTCTAGAATGCAAGAGTGTGGGTCATGGGCATCAACGTTGGAGTTGGTGAAAGGCAACATCCAATTGCCACCTCTCTACAAGCGACTAGCCAGCACCTTGGGACCCATCGCGCGCGCCACCTTCGAGTTGGTCGTGCGGCCAAGGACGTTGCTGATGAAATCGCCGGCTTCGATGACCTTGGCGAGGTCGACACCTGTGGAGATGCCCAGTCCCTCGAGCATGTAGAGCACATCCTCTGTCGCGACGTTGCCCGATGCACCCTTGGCGTACGGACATCCCCCCAGACCAGAGACGGAGCTATCCACGACCGAAACTCCTTCCTGGAACGCGAAAAAGTGAGCGTGTGGTTGGCGGATCAGTGGATAGCGGAGCAGATCCAGTCCCTCGTACCTGCAGCGCAATGAGAATGTTCGAAAGCGCCTGCCCATACGTGTCATGGAAGTGGACAGCGAGCTTCTCAACTGGGACCACTTTCTTTGTGGCACGCAGCATTGCCATCGTCGAGCCTGCACACCACACAGACGAGTTAACATTGGTAGAATGGGGATCCCCTCCGAACCCGTCGCCGGAACAGATCGTCTTACCTGGAGTACCAACGCCAATGGTATCGCCGAGTGAGATCTCATAACAGCCCATCTCGTACACTTTCTGCGCGACGCTCGCGACAGCTTCTGGGTCGACGTAGCCCTGGTACGGACAGCCCAGCACGCACGATACGTAGCTACCTCAACAGCCAGTACGCTGAGTTGTCGTCCGTAGGAAGCAAGAATACACACCAGGCAGTTTGTTCTTACCCACGCACTGGGATACCCAAGTCCTTTGCCTTTTCGCACACGGGGCGGAAGCGCTCGAGGCTCTCTTCGATCGAACAGTTGATGTTCGTCTTGCTGAAGGCCTCCGAAGCCGCCGCGAAAATCGCGACTTCTTGCGCGCTGGCAGCCACCGCCGCGTCAAAGCCCTGGCCAAGACACAGTCAATGGGTTGTGATTTCGGGTCGCGTGTTCACGAGTCAGTTTGTCGCACGTACCTTGAGGTTTGGCGTCAGGACCGAGTAGGAGACACCAGCTTTGCGGGTGATCGCGGCCAGGACCGCCGCGTTGTCGCCCATCTACAGAGACAGAACAGTTTCATTGAGCACGTCTAGACGCGTATGCATTTGTTCTGCGTCGTGCGAAGCGCACGCACCTGTGGGACCCATTTGGGCGACACGAACGACGTGGCTTCGATCGCCTTGAGCCCCGTCTCGGACAGCATGTTGATGAGCCTCACCTTGTCCTCTGTCGGGATCACCATCTTCTCATTCTGTGCACCCACAGCCACACAGACATGGCCCAAGCCATGTTCAGTTCCCCATAGTTAGCACCGCCAAGACCATTTGTTCGCACCTGGAGACCGTCGCGCGGACCGACTTCGACGATCTTGACGCTGCTCGGGTACGTTACGCCGCCGACCGTGACGAGCGAGCGCCGCTGCAGCGCCGACGCCCTCTTCACAGCTGTCGCGCGCGCGCGCATGATGCTGGTCGCTGCTCGGAATGCCATTGCGGTCGCGTAGGGAGGAAGGACAATCCCAGAGTGTCAACTCTGCCGTCTCGTTCTGGTGATTGCCTTCAGCTCCGCTGGTTACTGTACCCTCATACGGAGCTTCAAGGAGGTACAGTGTCCTAATCTAGACACTTCATGGTGTGGTCCACGTGATGGTGGGTTCTGCCAGTGCCGGCCAGTCACACGTGCCTGCACTTGGGATTTGTATACCGCATACAAATCAGAAGGTAGTTGGCGAAGAGCTCATGTAGCTTTGACCTCGAAACGACAGACATTCGATTGGTTGCCCACGCAGGTCCATCTATCCACCCATACACTACACACACACACACACACGCAGCTATGGTGAGCTCGCTGGCGTCGCAGCTGCAGCAGCTGCGCGAGGGCGGCGCGGGCAGCAAGCGCAAGACCGACTCGTTCCTCTACGACGCGCGCGAGGCCGCGCAGATCGACAACGAGACCGTGTACAACCTCGCGTGGAACGGGCTGCTCGAGCTGAAGCAGCTGGACGCGGCGTTCGATGCGTTTGACCCGTCGCGCGACCCGGCCAAGCTCTTCAGCCGCCAGCGGATCCACTTCCACCGCGTGCAGATCACGGCCGAGGAAGACGCGGAGCTCAGCGCGGCGCTCGCCAAGTTGCTGGACGCGCTGAGCGCCTACTTTTTGCTGGGTGCGACGCACAAGGTGCTCGAGTTTCTCGTGCGCCGGTACGAGATCCACCGCCACAACGTGGACGCCGTCATGGCCACGATCGTGGGGTACCACGAGTCCAAGTGGTTTGCCAAGATGGTCAAGATTCTCCACATCCACAACACGCGGTGGGAGTTCCTGCTGCCGGTCAAGCAGAGCGACGAGCCGCTGCTGCGCGCCGCGCTCGTGCAGCGCGCGATCGACGAGCACTCGGTGCTGGCGTTTGTGTTCCAAGCAGCCACGCGCATTGGGCCAAGCAACCCCAAGCTCATGTCGCTCTACGCGCTCGTCGTGCTGCAGATGCTCGACCAGACGGCCGTAGACGAGCCCATGCTGCGGTGGCTCATCCCCGACGTGCTGCTCGCGCTCAAGACCAAGCAGTTCCCCGAGATGCAGGCCGCCGCCTACATGGTGCTCACTAAGCTCTCGGCCAAGGCCGTGCTCTCGGCCAAGGTCGTCGAGACGCTCGTCAAGCACCTCGTCAAGTACGCGCAAAAGGTCGGCGGCGGCGCGCAGCTCAACGCTCTGCTCTGTGTGATCCACGTGGCCGAGACGCAGCCGGCCTTTGCGCTCACGCCGAGCGTCGGCAAGTACCTCGTCGAGATGGACAACCTCGTCGACTTTCTCGCCGAGGCCGCGAGCAATTACGAGTCGGCGACCTTTGTGGGTCGCTTCGTGGGCTACTTGGCCGACGCCATGCAGGGCGCCGCAGAAGAGCAGGACGCGGCGTATGCGCTGCTCGTGGCCATCGTGACGCGCGTGGGCGTGATCGAGTACATTGTCTCGGACATCATCGACACGCTCCACGCGGTCGCGGCCGCGCACGGGTACGATCTGGACCACGGCCGCGTGCAAGCCGCGTCCGGCGTGCTCGTGGCCGTGAGTAAGAAGTTTGTGGACAAGGCCGACCTCAGCGTGCAGTCGCTGGTGACGTCGACGTCGGAGAGTGCGAGCAAGAAGGAGAAGAAGAAGCTCCACGCGTTTCTGGAAAAGACGTTTGGACAGGTCGCCAACTCGGCGCACTTTGTGCCGGCCAGCGCAGACGCCAAGACGTCGCTCGCGCTGGCGTTGGACCACCCGACCGAGAACACGCGGTTCGTGGCACTGCAGACGCTGTGTACGCAGCACGAGGGTCATGGGGATGACAAGGTGCTGACGAGCCCCGGCGTGCTGCTTCGCCGTCTCCACGACGACAGCGCGCGCATCGTCACGTTCGTCGCGAGCTCGTCGTTGGCCGATCTGCTGCTTCAGCTGTGCTCCAAGAAAAAGGCACTGGAGGCCATCGCGCAGGTGGTGCACAAGTGGACGCGGTCGTCGAGCGCTGGTGGCGTCGTGGTCGCGTTGATGGAGCTGCTCGTGGGCAAATTCCGAACGGTCTTTGGCGCCGACTCGGACGACAAGATCCTCGTGCTCGCGCTCTCGCTGCTGCCGCTCACCGCCGCTGCGTCGTCGTCGGCCGCCAAGAAGCCAAAGGACAAGTCGACGCCCAAGATCGCCTTTCACCAGCTCTGGCAGTGGGTCGCCAGTCTCGACCACACGTTCGCGAAGGCGCTCGGGACGACCTCGGAGGAACCCACGCGCGAGCTCATGGCGCAGCGCTTCGGCCACGCGCTCGCCGACAAAGAGCTGACGAAGTTCCTGCCGTTCTGCCTGAGCTGGTCGACACCCAGCGAAATGAACCCGCTGCCACTGACGGCGTTTTTGATTCCCGTGCTCGGCAGCGCACGCACCGAGATGCAGCGCCACCACCACCGCAGCAAGACCAACAAGGCCAGTTCCCACCACGACCAGCAGGCGGCGCTGGACCGCGCCCTGCGCGTCGTCGCGAAGAACGAGTTTGTGCGGCTCTGCCGTGAAGCGCAGGTGGACGCGTCGTCGAGCGCCGTGGAGGTCGCGCAGCTGCTGAGTGACGTCGCCGTGGATACGCTGGCCGTCGACGTGCAGGCGTTCGATGGCTGCGTCATGACGCTGCTGCAGGCGCCGTCGCCCATCTTCCAGCAGATCCAGGGATCGTTCATGAACATGTTCCAGAGCGAAGAGACGCAGCTGCTCGCGACTCTGAGCCGTGTGGTCGTCTCGAGCTCGACGGGCGCGGACGACGACACGGAGCTGCTCACGGTGCTGGCCAAGGTCCGGGCGTTGGAGATTGCGAGTGCTGTGCTGGAAGGGGAAGAGGACCAAGACGATATCGAGAAAGTGCTTCCCGTAATCATCATTGCGCTGGGCGACCCGCACAGGCAGGTCCGGGAGACCGCTCTTGGCTGCCTCGAGCAGTGGGTCGCCACGACCGACGCGAACGCCGAGTCGACGCGTGCGATCGCGAGTCTCGCGTCGTCGCTGTTGGCGGCGCGGGGCGATATCCTGATGGACGCGCGCGCTGTCTTGACGCTGTGCGGGTCCCACGAGCAGCAAGACGGCGCGTCGGGGTTTGCCGACGTGGTCGTGCGGGTTGCGGCCAAGGCGTCTGATGACGGACTCGGTCTCAGCGCCAAGCTGCTCGAGCTGCTCACCGAAGTCTCGGACCTTCGCGTGTGGGAGCAGACCACGCCGTTCACGCAGCGTCTGCTGTCGTCCTTGTCGGCCGACGACTCGGCGTCGACTACGAAGCAAAAGACTACCGTTCTCAAGGTGCTCGTGGGCCACTACCTCAGCGCCGAGCAGACGAGCAAGAAGAACCAGAAGAAGAACCCGTTTGTGGAGACCGTGCTCCATGTGCTGAGCTGCGACGCCAAGCAATTGGCGCTGCTCGCCGACCTCCAGGCAGCTACGCTCGTGCGGCTCCGCTCACCGTACTTTGCACGGCTGGATGACGTCGCGCAGCATTCAGTGGTCTCGGCGCTGCTGAGTCTGCTCATGGTCGCCGAAGAGACGGTCGTGTCGCAAGTGATCCGCTGTCTGAGCGAGCTGCCGTTGACTGCGGCCATGTTTGTGCGACTATTGAAAGACGAGCTCGCCAACAAGAGCGCGACCGGTGGCAAGTCGCCGACGCGGCAGCTGCGCAAGCAGCCAGCGGCCACGGACGGCAAAGCCGGACGCGAGTTTTTCCAAGAGCTGAGCTGCATTCTCGAAGTGCTGGCGATCAAGGTGGACGACGTCGCGAGCGAGAGCGGTGGCGCCACCGAGCTGCTCCAGATTCTGACCGACACACTGGCGCTGCTCTGTCTGCCCGCCCACGCCGACCGCGTCTCCGAGTACATTTTCCAGATCGTGTTTGGTTGTCTGCGCCGTGTGTGTGAAGTCCACGCCTTTGGTGGTACCGTACCAAGCGAGTCGTCGAGCAAGGCCGTGTCCAGTGGTGGTGGTGGCGAGGTCGAGCCGGAGCACTTGGTCAAGCACACGCTCGTGTGTCTTGGCCGCACGGCGTCGCCGCAGACCCGCAACGAGGCGTTGCTCTTTATCAGTGCGTTCGTCAACGTGTACCCGGCCAGCGTTCTCAAGTCGCTCGACAAGATCCTGAGCTTTCTGGGCAGTAGCGGCTCGATCCACCAGGACGACGAGTACTCGTTCAACGTACTCGAGACCATCGTCAAGTCGGTCGTGCCGCACATCCTCCGCGGCGACTGGGCCGCGTCCATCTCGTCGCAGCAGTTTATCCGGCTCTTTGTGGATGCCTACGAGCAGCTACCGCTCAAGCGGCGCGAGCTGCTCTTCCAAGTGCTCGTGCAGTCGCTCGGCAAGGCGTACCTCCCGCACACAGTCGTCGCGATCTTGGAGAATGGCGTGCTCGCTGAGCTCCTGGACGACCGCGTCAAGTTTGCGCATCAGCTGAGCTGCTCATTTGACGCCGTCACGCAGATCGCGGGGCTCGTGACGCAGCTGCGGTTCATGAAGGATCTCTACGCGCACGTGCTGGACGATTCCGAGACTGACACGGACGGCATGGACGACGACGAGGACGACGACGAGGACGAAAAGCTGGACGACGCGATGCGGTTCCAGTGGGACCCACGGATCACGGCGTCGCAGCCGCTCGCACGGAAACTCAACCTCGCGATCGCCAAGTTTATCCCGTTGCACCTGCAGTCGCGGGATCTCCACCACCAGATTCTGCGGCTCGAAGAGCAGGACGACGCCATGGAGAATGGGGACGAAGACGATGAAGACGACGCGCGCGAGACGGCAGCCGATACTCTGCAGCAGCACTACCTCGTGCTCGCCCAGGTCGTGCTGCTCTACTTTCGCCGCGTGGCTCGCGAGCAGACGGTCCATGAAGACGCGGGCGCCACGAGCGGGTCCGACGCGGACACTGCGTCGCGTGGCTTCTGGGGTGCGCTCGGCCAGCAGACGATCGAAATTCTCAGCGCTCTGCAGCAGCTCCTGTCGACGCCCGGCTTTGTCGCCGTCATCAGTGAGCTGCTCCACCACGAGAATGCCCTCGTGCGCAAAAAGGCCATGCAGCTCTTCAACGAGCGGCTCCAAGAAGACCGCAGTTCGCTCACGACGGGCGAAGAGATGCTCTTTGTCGACATGGTCGAAGAGCTGGATGCCATTCTGCGCAACGACGACGGCGCCGAGAGCAGCGTGAATCTCCAGACTGCCCTGCTCAGCGTCGACATTCTCGCGCGCAACTTTGCCGCGCAGCACACGAAGCGGTTCCAGGCGATCGTGCCGACCATGATCAAGTACGTGACGCTGGACGTCTCGTCGGCCAAGGCGTCGCCGTCGTCCATGGCACTGCACCTCATGGGCTGTGCCTACGTGTCGCTGTCGTCTGTGTGCCGCGCCGTCGGGCCGCTCGTATTTCCGTTTCTGCCGAAATTCTTCCCCAATTTATTGGCGGCGATCGAGTTTTGTACGCTTAAGTCCAAGCGGCCGGCGGAGACGGTGTCGTCGTCCGCGGGCGGCGTTAAGACGGTGCTCCAGTGTCTGCTTGCGGCGCTCGAAGTGTTTACCGACCACATTCCGCAGTTTTTGACGCCCTATTTATCCACCATCGTCCACGTGCTGCTACGCACGTCGTCGTCGTCGTCGTCAGCAAAGACAACCACAACCACGTCGGCATTGCACCAGCAACTCGCCGTGGACGCGTGCTTTCTGAACCTGACCAACCACGTCGAGTTGCGCCACTTGCTGCCGAGTCTCGTCGGCAGCTACGACGTGGCGCTGACCCACGGCGACACGGGGCTCGAGAAGCTCTTCTCGGTCGTCTCGAGCGTCGTCTCGGGACTGGACGCCGCCAGCCTGCGCCAGTACTTACCGCAGTTTGCGCGCTTCTTCGTCACGACCCTGGACCTGCGGCGCGTGCACGCGAGCCGCCTCCAGGATCTGGAGGCCGTCGAGGACGACGCGCTCGACGTCCTCGTACAGTTCATTCTGCGGCTTAACGAGAAGCAGCTCAAGCCGCTCTTCCTCAAGATTGCCGAGTGGGCGCAGCACGTCAAGACGCCGCACGGCGAAGTGGCGCGTCGGCTCGTCTTTTTCAAGCTGCTCATCAAGCTGTCGGAGCGGCTCAAGAGCATTTTCGTGCCCTACTTTGCCCACGTCCTGGAGCTGCTCACGCGCGCGCTGCGCGAGAGCCGAGCGGTGCTCGCGGCCAAGAAGAAGGCGCGGGGCAAGGACGAGGACGAGGAGGATGACGAGGAGGAGGACGACGACTTTTTCGCCGCGGCCACGCCGACCCGCAAGAAGCGCAAGCTCACGAGCAAGGGCGCGAGCACCGAGAGCGAGCCCGTGGCGCGCGAGACGATGCTGCTGCAGCTGCAGCTCGCTGTGCGCGCGCTCAACGGCTGCTTTGTGCACGACAGCGACGGCTTCGTGGACAAGGACAAGTTCGACGTGGTCATGGCGCCGCTCGTGGACACGGTGGACGTGCTCGAGCACACGCCCGCGGCGCGGGCCTTTGTGCTCGACACGGTGGCCGAGTGCGTGGCCAATCTGGCGTGGGCCGCCAAGAACGACCTGCTCTGGAAGCCGCTCCACTACGCCGTGCTCATGAAGTCGCGCGGCGACTGCGCGGCCGTGCGGCTCGCGACGCTCAAGATCGTCGACAAGTGCTACCGCGTCATTGGCGACGAGTTCCTCGCCATGCTGCCCGAGAGCATCCCGTTCCTGGCCGAGCTCATGGAGGACAACGACGCCGAGGTCGAGCGCACGTGCCACGCCGTCATCAAGCAGATTGAGGACATTTCCGGCGAGTCGCTCGACCAGTACCTCGCGGCATAAGACATACAAGTAATAGATACGTTTCGTAGGTGGTTTATTCGATGGAGCGTGGGCAGGTGTATCCGGTTTGGGAGGTAGTGGCGTATAGTGTGAGCGTGGAGACGACACACATGGCTGTCAATTGCATTCGTTTATACAGGTTTTCGGGCGTTCTGGAACGCCACGTCGCACTCTACATCTCCGCTAAAGTACGAATTGAAGGTCTTCCACGCGTGGTGCGCTCCTCAGTTGCCATCCGAGCGGATACCAATCCGCTGCGTCGTCTCCTCCTCCTCCTTCTGCGCTCCCCCCTCTCGCGCGAGCGCTGCCGTGGGTGTGGGGATCAGCAAACCTCCGTCTATGTCCTCGCTCTCGTCGCGGTCGCGCCGCGCGCTGTCGTCGCCAGAGGACGCCAGCGGCAACGCGTCCTCCTCCTCCTCTTCTTCCACCCCGCTGATGTTCCTGGCGGCGCTGCTGCTGTCTGCGTGCGTGTACCTTCTCTTGGCGTGGCAGCCCATCGACTACCATAACATCGGCCACGTGCGCGCCGACGACTACCTCTCGTACGGCCCCATTGACGTGGTCTACACGTGGGTCAACGGCACGGACCCGCGCTGGAAGCGCGAGAAGGAGTTTTGGCACCGGCACTGGATCGCGTCGCTCACGGGGCAGCCGCTGCCCAAGCAGCAAGAAGACGCGCAGCACGTCAAGGGCAACGACGTGTCGAACGCCGACAACCGGTTCCGCGACAACGAAGAGCTACGCTACTCGCTGCGGTCGCTCGAAAAGTACGCGCCGTGGATCCGCAACATCTTCATTGTCACGGACGGTCAGGTGCCGTCGTGGCTCAACCTCGAAGCGCCGAACCTCCACATCGTCAAGCACGCCGACATCTTTGAGAACAAGTCGCACTTGCCCGTGTTTTCGTCGCCCGCGATCGAGTGGAACCTGGACAACATCCCGGGCCTGAGCGACAACTTTCTCTACTTTAACGACGACGTGTTTCTCGGCTCGGCGGTGCACCCCGAGGACTTTGTGAGCCAGCGCGGCGTGCAGAAGGTCTACTTTGCGTGGGAAGTGCCACTCTGCTCCGCCGGCTGCTGGGACAATTGGCTCGCGAACGACCGGTGCGACCCGCAGTGCAACGTCACGGCCTGCGACTTTGACATGGGCGACTGCGGCTGCGACGTGAACCCGACAGACGGCGCCGTGAGCTGCGACCCCATCAAGATTGCGACCATCCAGGAGACGATCCCCAAGCCGCCCAAGCTGCAGGACACGATCTGCCACGGCGGCTGCCACTACAATTGGATTGGCGACAAGGGCTGCGACCCGTCGTGCAACGTCACGACCTGCGGCTTTGACGGTGGCGACTGCGGCATGGGCATGTACGACGACCAGCTCCCGATGGCCGCGATCACGACCAACCACACGTTGGTGCAAGTGCCGCTCGCGGTCGAGTCGACGTATCTCCACCTCAAGTCGATTTTCGGTGCCAATGGCTCGGTCACGACCGCGACCCACGACAATGGCGAGCTCGTTCGCCACGCGACGCTGTTTGAAGCGGAGCTCGCGCTCTTGCTCGTGTTTGGCCGCGACGAAGAGGGCGATTCGATGACGAGCAGTGCGCTCGTGACTGTGCTGGGTCGGGACGTCAACGGCACGGAACTCCGGCTGGATTTCGAACTGGTGCGTGGCGCCAAGGCGCTCGGCAATGGCTCAGCGGAGGGCGGCGTGAGTGGCGCGGGCTTTGCGACGTTTACAAACACGTCGATTCGGCCACGCCAGGTGAGACTGCCGCTCGCGTTCCGCCGGTCGACATGGACGGCCGTGGACGCGCCGTCGGAGGTTGAAGTGACGCGAGGCGACGGAGACGAGAGGCCGACGGCGCCGACACTAGTGGATCCGTTTGTGGAGATTTTGCTGCCCGTGAATGTGACGGGCAAGCAGTTTACGATTGGCGACGTTATTCCGCTCGTGGTCGATTCCAAGTTGCGGCTCCACAGCGACGACGACACTCCGGATCTGTTGTGGACGGATTTGATCCATTGTGAGCTGGTTGTTCCTGATCTCAAGCAGCTCAATAAGAAGCAAGAGGAAGTTACAGTGGCCGTGGACGCGGCGACCGGCGATACCACGCCCGAGGCGCCGTCGACAGAACTGGAAGCCACTGCGGAAGACGCTGGCGGCGTACCCAAGTGCCCCATGATGGACGATGGCCAGATCCGCATTTTGATGCGGCTGCCGACCCATATGAACGTGGAAGATATCCAAGCAGACGAGAGCGGGGACCATGGCAGCACGCCCAGCAATAGCGAGGCTGCACCGTTACCAGCGCCTGCCGACGCTGAGGCCACGGAAACAGAGAAGGGAGAGGCTGCTGATGTCACTGAAAAGCAGATCCCAACGGATCGCGCGCAGGTCGCCGACGGCCACGTGTGCTTTTACAATGCCGACAACGAGAAGAAGCAGTACTGCTTCTCCGTGTCGTTCGGCCACTTTCAGCCCCAGCGCGTGACCGTCGCAATGAAGCCAAAACCCGTGCTCACGCCCGCACAGAAGGCCCGCGCCGAGCGGCTCAAGCCCGTCGCGTACGAACCGTACGACTGCGTGGAGAACCCGACGTGGCAAGAGTTTACCACACACTGTATGGACACGACGCGGCGGCTCATTGGACTGCGGCCGCGCAAGTGCTACCCGAGCGAAATCCCCGCGATCGTCGACCAAAAGGATTCAGCGACCACGAACGCGGAGATCGGACGGCGGCTCGCGTGTGAAGCCAAGCGACGGCGCCTGAACGACATGGAAGAGCGGCTTGCCCAAGAGGCACAGGACCGGAAATCCCGGGGCGGCCTGCAGCTCTTGGTTACGGATCTCGTGGCCTCGACTGTGAGCCGCGTGAATGCGCTTCTGGGGTTCGAGACGCTCGAGACGACGCACGAAGACATTGAAGACGTCGAGTACGAGGACGTGTGCAAGCCGCTCTTCGAGGCCGACCGCGAGGCCGCGGCGCACGAGATCTCGGCGGCCAACGCCGAGGCGCTGCTCTCCAAGGACACGTTTGGCGACTCGCTCAAGTTTGTGAACCGACTCTACAACCGCGCGTTTGGCAAGGCCAAGGAGCGGCGCCGCGTGCCGTCGCACATGCCGTTTCTGCTCAACCGCCAAATTATTCGCGAGATCAAGACGCGGTGGCCCAAGGAGTTTGAGGCCACGTCGGCCCACCGGTTCCGCCACCCGCAGGACATGCAGTTCAGCTTTTCCTACTTTCACTACCTCATCAACCGCCACAAGGTCGAACCGCCGACGATCGAGTTTATCTGGCACGAGTACTTGGACGCCAACCGCAACGGCATTTTGGATGAGAACGAAGTGCTCACGGTCGCGAGTCTGGCCCACGGCGACTACCCGCCCGACCGCTTCCTCGAGGACGTCCGCCTGTGTCTGCGTCCGCCCAAGCAGGAGAAGGTCATGGAGAAGTCGACGGCCCAGGGCACGGTGCTCGTGGCCGAGACGCTGACGCCCCACATCACGATGGATCACTTGAAGAGCTGCTCGAACGTGACGCAAAGTCTCATCAAGAATGTCCGCAAGGAGAAGCGCCACGAGCTCATGCCCGAGGACGAAGTCACGTTCCACATGCTGAGTGACCAGTACCAGTACGCGTGGAACCAGATGATGGGCACGCGCGCGCGGCGCACCAAGTTTGTGTGCATTAACGACGACATGAAGTTTCCGTCGCCGTCGGTCGCGCAGATTCTGCACGAGCTCTTCCTCTCGATCTGGCCCAAGCGGTCCCAGTTCGAGCTGCCGTACCATCTCAAGAACCGGTACGACCACATTGACGACTACGCCGCGGCCAAGGACCGGCGCGACATGTACTTGTACGTGGCGCTCACGGTCGTGCTCGTTTTGATCGCCATCTTTTGGACCGAGCTGCGCAAGCTCTTCGGCTTCCAGGACATCGCGCGGGCGCGGGCCGAGTCGGCGTCGCAGCTCTCGGCGGAGCTCGAAGAGGAAGAGGACGCGAGTCGTCGATACCCCTTGACGTCGCCGCCGCCGCCGTCCTTTGGAGACAAGGAGGAGCAGAACCGACTCGAGGCGCGGCGGCAGCAGCAGCAGCAGCAGTGGCAGGCGGCGCAGGCCGCGCGCGCTGCGAGGGAGCAAGAGAAGAAAGACGCCGAGCCCAGTACTACCACCACCCGTAGACAGGCACACGACGTGGCTGTGGAAGACCGGCAGACCACGGTGCTGTGAGCAAGGAGCGGAAGCAACCGAGATGCTGGCGAGTTTTTTTTTCTGTTTCTGTTCAGTTTTCTTTTTTTCTTTTTTGGGTGGGCTGCTGCCGTCGGTGGTGGGTGAGGCGAAAGAAGAAGAAGAAAAAGAAATAAAAAAGGATCGGAGGCTGGCTGGTAAGGCGGAGGCGGAGGCTGAGCTTCGGCTGAAGTTGCTTGGGAGTCACGGCACGACACACATGGGGAGTGAGTGGGCAGGTCTTCATTGTGGAAGAACAGCGGGCTCCCCCGTTGGGACGACATCTAATACACATCGGGGTTCGGCGACGAGCCCATGCCGCTGGAGCTCGTGCTCGTCTGCAAGTGGACGCGGAGCGCATAGTTGTTTTGCTCGAGCTTCTTGATGTGGTCGGCGGCCTGCGTCGCGAGCGTCTTGAGCACGGCGTTCTCCTGCAGACACTCTTCTTTCTGCTGGTTCTGGATCGTGATGGCGCGCTTAAGCAGCTTGTTCTCGCTCTGGAGACGCTGCACATCGCGGTCCTGTGCTTGTATGTGCTCCTGCATGCGCGTGGCCTCTTGGCGAAACTGCTGGTACTCGACTTCCTTCTTCATAATGTACTGCTCGTACTCGGCCCTGCATACAAACCCACATATAAATACGCCACCGCCACCAGTCACACGACGTGGACACGCCATACCTTATCCGCGCGATCTCGGCCTGCTTGACCTGCTCAAAGTAGTCGACATGGCGCTGCGTGTACTTGGGGACGTCTTTACTGGCGGTGGCCTCGTCGTCCCCCATCGCGTCGTTGGCGCCGCTGGCCGACAACTCGCCGCGACACCGCTTCATGCGTGGCAGCTCAAACGCGTCGCCGCCCGAGAGAAGCCGAGAGCGCTTCTTGAGGCCCTCAGGGAAGCCCGGGGAAGCTGCGATCGACGCCATTGTGGTGCTGTGTTTTCTTGTTGGGAGTGGGTGGAAACTTGCCTTCTACTGGGCCGTTGGGAGCGAGAGACGGCTCAAACGACGGCACGCGACGCGGAGCGTTCAACGGACAACGATACGAAGATAGAGAGAAAGGAAAGCGGCGATGAGGGCGGCGGCGCGATCGTTTCCTTTGACGGTCTTCGCTCTGCCCGCGTACGTTCTCGGGGCTCAGTGGGGTTTTTGTCTTTGTTGCCTGCCCCTGCGGAAAATGGCCCATAGAAACCCAGATAGAAACGCCCATGGATATAGAATCGTTTCTACATCAAACCGTCAATAGCCAAGAGAACAAGAAACAAGAAACAGCGTGGAAGCCAGAGCGAGTTCATCCTCGCAGCTGATCTAAGATGCCTCTGTAAAGTACGAAAAAATCGTTACGTTCGCATGGAATGTGAGCTAATAGACCAAACCGTACTTAGCAGGCATCATGGCTACATCTCCAGACACAACACGACCTCGGCATCCTGGCGCTGCTGCGCGATGGCCATGGGCGTGCGCTCGTCCTTATCCTTTGCGTCGATTAATGCCCCATGGGACAGTAACAGTCGGATGCAGTCCAGTCGCCGCCATTCGACGGCGCAGTGGAGCGGTGAGCGTCGGATCGAGCAGATGTTCGGGTCGCCGCCGTGGGCGAGCAGCACCTTCAACACGTCGGCGTGGCCGTTCGCGGCTGCGTAGTAGACCGCAGTGCAGTTGTCGGCGTCCGTCATATTCACATGCACGAGTCCTTTCGTCAGCATGGCCTCAATGAACGCCGCGCGTCCTTCCACGGCGGCATAGTGGAACGGGTGGCGCGCCATCACACGGTCCACTTGGTGCTGCTCGCCACTCGGGTGCAGCGACACGCCATGCTGCACAAGCACGTTGAGCAGATCGACCGAGCCATTCCCCGCGGCTTCGTGCCAGATAGTGACGCCGATGGCATCCACAGCGTGCTTGTCGGCGCCGTGGTCGAGCAGAAACGCGACGACCTCGAGAAACCCGCCGGCAACCGCTTCATGGAGCGGCGTGTGGCGCGTGCGATTGGCGAGATTCACGTCAGCACCCTTCGAGACGAGATACTTGACGATCTCGACGTGGCCGTCCTGTGCGGCAATGTACAGTGGTGTCATGCCCATCTCGTTCTGCTCGTTGATACTGGCACCACATTCGTCCACGAGAAACCGAACCACGTCCACGTGGTTGCCCTTGACCGCGTACATCAGTGGCGTGCGCGCTCGCGTCGTGTGGCAGTCCACAAGAAATCCGTACTCGACCAGCAGCTTGCAGACCGCCAAATGGCCAGAGATCGCGGCCTCGTGGAGCGGCGTGCGGGCGTACCGCTTGCGACCGCCACTCAAATGGACCTCACCGGCGCCAAGCGAGAGAAGCAAATGGACCAGCTCAGCATGGCCCTCGCTGGCCGCCAAGTGGAGAGCTGTCGATTCGTTGTGGTCGTGCGTGAGCTGCAGAAAGTCTAGTCGCTGTTGCACAGAGGCGCCATTGGCGTCGATGCTGTCGCGGTCTCCACCGATCGTTGCAAGCGACGGCCATTCGGCCGCCAGCAACTCCTTCAGTGCATCGCAGTCCCCCGCCTTTGCGATCTGCAGCAGCCGCGCGCTGCGGTCCGTTGCCTGATCCTTCCACTTGGATCGTCGCCTCCCCATGACCTTCTCGAAAACTGGTTGGCACTTGATGGGCACTGAAAATACCCGTTTTTGTGACATGACGGTTTGTCACTAACCATTCACCATGAACATGCACCGGGCGCGCCACCAGCGGTCCCTAGACTATCTATTTGCCTTGTTGGTTATTCTGTGGATCTTCTCTCGGCGTTTTCACTTGCGCGGCTCGTCGAGTTTCGGCACGGGCTTGAGGACGAAGTCGTCTGTGAGCAGCTTCTTGGTCATTTTCTAGTCATTCAAGAGATGCCGTCAGCAACACAACACCAGACAATGGCACTGGAGACTAGCACAGCTGGAAATGGACACAGTCCAAAGCGCCCGTCATATCCCAGCCGTATCGTACCTTGTGTTCCTCGTCCAGGTCGAACGCCCGTGTGGATTGGCTCTTGATCTTGTGGTCACGCGCTTCGTACTTGCCCCCCACAAACTTCACATGAAACAGAGAGTCTTACATGAGTTCCCATATCAGCTAGTCGCCGTGAATCATACAGTAGCGTGAGATTTCACCTGTGTCAGCGTCACATACCCGCCAGTGACGAAGAGCAGCAGCGGCAGCCCGACCGTCACGAAGCGCGCGTCCTTGGACTTCTTCTTGGGCGCGACCGCCACACGCGGCGCAGCATCGGAAAAGGGACGGGTAGCTGCTGGGTGGCGACGGGCAGTGCACTTCCCTCGCAGCAAGACGCGGCGCAGCACCATGATCCCAGAAGAGAAATGCGGACGCGCAAATGAACTTCGCCGCAAAGGGTTTTTATCCAATCATCATTCGCTGATTCCAAACTCCAACCAATCGTTGGGCTCGTGACATTCGAGAATTGAACGGCCCACGAACATGAAGGTGGGCGTCAAGCAGTACGTCGTGCTCTTCGGCGCGTCGATCGGCTCGCTCTTCGCCGGTTCACAGTTCATGCACGCGATCCTCAAGCCCGATCTTGTACGTATTACCCATAGACACTGCTGCGGCGGCGCCGATGCCTCGGTCTCCTTGCTAACGCTTGCTACCGTGTCCACCAGACGATCCCTGACCTCACTGCAGCAACCGCAGACGACAAGGAGCGCTCGCCGCCGGCCGCAGCATCGAAGGGGTGAGGAGCTGCGTGGTGTTCGTGGGTTCATGTATCAAATAGAGAGAGCACTGCCGATTCACAGCGCTTGGTTTTATCGCTGGCGCTGCTGCTGACGACGACTCTGCGTGGGCCATTGACGTAACCTCAGTGATCCACTGTCCAAGAAGCCATGGTCTCATTGAACGGCACGTACCTTTTCACGTTCTCGTAGCTCGGTCAGTCGTTCGCGACGGCGCTCGAGCACGTCGTCCTGGCGCTTTCGCTCAGCAACTTCTGGCAACTTGTTGTACAGACGACGCGTTCGTTCGCGCATTTCGTCGGCCGAGATCTTGGCTCGCTGGCCCGTCGCGAGACGATCCAAAAGCTCCGGTTTTGGCATGCTCAGTGCGGCAGACTGGGTCGGCTGCCCGTGTCGACTCGGTGACGAATAGCTGCGCGCTGGTGGCGGTCCCAAGCTCGACGGTGGTGCTGTGGGGTGCGCGCGAGCGTGCCCAGAACCTCTGGATTGCGCGAGCTCATCGTCTTGAGATTCTCCTGCTCGGCGCTGCTCCAGTTGTTGTCGCCGGTGCTTGAGCAGTCCTTTTGTCGATTGAGCGCGGTGATGAAAGCTGGGATGACGGGCTCGGAAGGCGTCCGCCAATGATGCGCCTTCGGGACTCGTTGAGTGCGGCGAGCCATTATCATTGTCAAACGCCACAAAGAGAGCATCGCCCATTTGCCGCGGTGTTGCGGCTGGCGTGTCCTGCTCTACAGCATGGCGAACAGGTGGCGTGAACTCAGTAGGAGTGCATGCCCCATCGACTGGCAAAGTGCTATCTTCGATACACTGGTCCTCTTCGTCGGAATCGATCCATGCGAGAGGCGCTGGTGGCTGGCTCATATCGAGGTCACCAAGAGGCGGCGGAGGAAGGGACGCTAGCCGCTGTTCCAGATCTTCCAAGTCAAATTGGGGGAACGACTCGTTGCGACGAGCCACCTTTTGCTCCGAGTTGCTTGAGACACTGCTTTGGTTGGATTGGATGCTTGCCGATAGCGACCGGAACATAGGACTGGGAGGTATGGTGAAGTTAACCGCACCAGCACCAAACGGGACGCGAGGCATCTGAGAGGCACGTCTATGTGAACCAGTGCCAGACCCTTCCTTCAGGGATGGAGTCGCTGATCTTTCCTCTTCTTCGTCTGCTTCTTCTTCAACTTGGATACTTTGTGATTCACGCTTGCCAGCTGAGACCTCGCTTTCCGAGTCGCTGGAGTAGGCCCCGAGACGGATTTGACGAGGAGGCAACCGCATATCCCTCCGCTGTGCGTAGTCTGACGAGAGGTTCAAATGCAGGGGCAAGGCCTTTCCAGCTACGGCGGTCATGTGCACCAAATACTGGAAGCGAGCATCCACAGATGGGGTTGAGCTGGAGGAGGAGACGGACGAATCTCGTCGACCGGGATGACTACTGTGGAATCGAGTTGGGGTTGCGGCTTGCATCACGGCGCTGACCGCATCGCCGACATTACTCGTGGAACCGATGCTGGAGCTACGCAATGAATGGTCGGGGCGCTGACTTGCTCTCGTCGAGATGGTCGAGAAGCCTGTCATCTTGCGCATCTTTTCCAAGTACATGTACTCCGACACGTCGGACGAACTATCAGACGAAAACGACCGATCCTGAATCCTTTCCTGGTCATTCGTAGCAGACGCCTCACTTCGATTCGGATGCGCTTGGCCTGCGTTGACTTCCACACCGCGAAGACTGCCATTGCCATCATCGGAAGCTATCACATCCGGGGTTGTTCTGAAATTTTGTGAGTCTTGTATAGCCGAGACTCGAGCCTGTTGGGCGTTGCGACCGCTTGAGACTTGTTGATTATGACGGCGCTCGCGTTGCGATTCTTGTGGTGCGAGGCCTGGAAGGAGAATCGACGTTTCACCCTGTGGAGTTGTAGTTGATGACCACCGTCGATTGGCGTCATCTCCACCCGCACTTTCGTTGCTTGGGTGGTGGTGGTGAGGGAAGATGGGGACCAACTGATTTGTGAGTGCCTCAATGCTGTCACGCCCGAGATGGCTGTTGCTTATCGAGCTGAACGAATCGGAGAGTGGCAAGGAGTACTGATGAATTGAAGAAGAGCTGCTTCCAAGAGTGTTTGCATCTCGTTGCAGCTGGCGAAGATACTCTGAACCCTCTGCTCGAATAGACTCGTTTCGCTGGGTATTCGATGGGTGCGGAGGTTCTAGGATGCGGTTCAGCTCGCTCACTGGGAAGGTTGTATCATGCGGACTGGGATCCGAGTCTTCAGCAGCATCATGCGGAGAACCTGAATCGTCATGCGACGGAGGGCTGCCGTCTCCTCCGGCAAAAAACCAATCTCGGCTTCGTAGTCTCGTAGAACTCAGTCTTCGAGGAAAGGAAAGTGCTTCCTCTGATGGGCTGCGACTGGAGGATTTCCCAGCAACCGCACTCATGGTTTCGTTTGGCTCGCGGATTGCAGATTCGTCTCTTGCGTCGTCCACCTTCGTGCCATCCTTCTTCTGAGGGTTTGAAGTAGAGCTGCTTCCAAGAGGGTCCGCATCCAGCTCATTGCTGGTCGTACAAGAGCTCTTCTGTTCTTGATCGTCGTTAGCTGAAGGCAATTGATCGATGCTCGCATCATCGGATTTACGCTGGATAAATCGCGAGTCTGCGCCATCATGAGCACGTAGGCGAGCTGGACTTGTGCTTGCCGCTTGGGATGGGTCAGTTTGCTGCTGCTGAAGAAAATCTGACCCCGATCGAGACTCGGATTCAAAGCTGCTGGCCGGAGATACTGCTAACATATCGTGGTGATGGCGCTTCAAGAGCTGGCTGACGAACTCGCCGTCGCTTGCCGCTTGAAGTGAGCCAGTGTGCTGCTGCTGAAAAAGATCTAGCCCCGATCGAGGCTCCGATGCGAAGCTGCTGGCCGGAGATTCTGCTGACGTATCGTGATGTCGCTTCGAGAGCTGGCTGATGAATTCGCCGTCGCTTCCTGGGGGCTCAATGGCGCGTTCTTCTTCGTCTAAATGAGGGCTTGGATGGAAATGAGACGGATGGTTGGGGCTCTCGCTGCGTCGTCTTTGACCCTGCTTCCACTCCTCTTGAGTTCTCACGACTTCGTTTGGCTTGTCGACTGCAGATTCATCTCTTGCGTCGTCCGCCTTCATACCATCTTTCCTACCATAGGAAGCAACCCTCTTGAGAAGATCATCCATGGCTTCGAGTTTACGCTCGATCGCCCGTTCTGATGCAGGCGGGAGTTGGCCGTTGCGATTCCCTTCTTCCTCTCTCCCTCTCCTCTCCTCGCGATATTGCCGATCGAGCAGAGAAGAATCGTCAGAACCGTCCATGCTATCGGCGTGACGCGCCGCCATTCGTTGAAGACGCTCAGGCTGCTCGTTATCGGTGCCAGAAACACCGAGAAGATCGCTCGTGTGTGTGTCGTCAATCCCAAAAAGTTGTGCAAATGCCTCGCTTCCATCTCCATCGCCCCGGAGACCACCGTTCTCTTGCGGGCGCGAGATCGCACGCATTTTGTCTGTCTCTGTATGCAATGTTGCTCCAGCTCGCTCTTGTTGATTCATGGATGCTAGCCAAATAAAGGCACGTTCGCCCTCGCGGGTAGACTCGACGACGTGCAGCGCCTCTTCCCCACGAGAAACGGCAACCCGCGCGTTTTCTTCCCGCAACCGCCGCTCTTCTTCATGCATTCGCTCCATCTCCAACCGATATGCCTCGGCCTGATCAAAGGCGCTGGCCTCTGTGCGCTGCACGCGATTATGGCGAACTACCTTGACCTCCTTGTAGCCGTCTGCCGTGGCTGTAGTCTTCTTGCCGTCGATGTCGCCATGCGTTGGAAGCGTGACGCAGTGGGTTCTAGTGATGTGGTACGCCGTCACGTCTTTCCGCGTCTTGCGTGGGTACGAAAACTCTTCGCTTTCGGCATGCTGCAGACGGTACCGCTGCGCTTCCTCTTGAGCTCGTTGACGCTGCAACTGCACCTCCAGCTCTCGCTTGGCACGCGCGCTCGCCTCGTCGCGTTGTCGCACACTCATCTCCTTCAGTCGCAGCAGGTTTCGCTCAATTTCGCGACGCCGAGCGAGCCGCTCGGCCTCAGTTTCGTGGACCGCATCAACGGCGTCGTCGAATCGCTGCTTTTCACCGTGGCGATTGAACGCCCACTTGCGCTTCTCGTTTTGAGCGACTTCGATCAGTTCGACGAATTTTTCCCGCGCGTTCCGCTGCGCTGTGCCCATGCCCTGAAGACTGAACTGGTACTTTTCGTGGAGTGCCGAGAGCAGAAGGTCTTGCTTGTGGGCGTGTTCCTGCTGCGCATGCTTGAGACGGTAGCCCTGGAGCTTTTTCAGATTCTCACGGTAGCGCTGCGTGACCAGCTGCGCGGCACGCTTCTCCTGCTCACGCACGTGCAGCAGTCGTTGGCGCCGCCTCGCGGCCTCGTCCTGGCGAGAGAGGTACTCAATCTCTCCAGTGCTGAGCGGAATCTCGCCCAAATCGCGCCTACGACCACGCAGCGGCGAGCGCCGACTACGCACGAACACCTCCGCCATGGATATCGGAGAGACGTCGCCGCGCAGAGACGATGGATGAGCGGAGCGCGTCGCCGGTTTCCCTTCGAACGGTGGCGCTTTGCTTGCAGTGTTTCCGCGCCGGTTAAATGGACGAATATTCAAAATGGACAGTTCTTTCGACCAATCAGATTGAACGTTGGTGTCTTTGCGCGTTTGGATTCGATAATAATCAAAACTGCTGCTGTTGGATTCCTATATCATTGCAATGTTATAAACAGTTCTAACTTGGAACCGTTAATAACATTGCAATGATATTGTTTGGGTTCGTTAACTCTCTCCATTGTTCCAAAAGACGGTGCCATATGACCGTCACAGTCTTGAACGCGTGCGCCAGTTGAGTTCGGAAACGAGATGGCGGTCGACAAGAAGCAGCGTCTCGTGCCGGGGGCCATGTACATTCCCCCGACGCCCACGGCGTCCTCCCCCTCCTCCTCTAAAGCCGGCGCGTCCCCCGCGTCCGCCGCCAAGGCGCTCACGCCCAATAAACCGCTGGGCGAACTGCTCAAGGCGATCGATCCACGCTTCTGCTTCCAGCCGGCCGTCGAGGAACTGCTGCTGGACATGGCGTCCGACTTTGTCGAGGACGTCGTCGCGTTCTCGTCGCGGCTCGCCAAGCACCGCCGCTCCACGGAGCTGCAGCCAAAGGACCTCCAGTTCTGTCTCGCCAAGAACTATGGCATCTCGCTCGCAGGCGCAGGCGACGCGCAGCAGCTCAATCCGCTCGGCGCCGACGTCGTCGTGCGTGCGCGGCCCGCCAAGAACTCGCTCCACATGCACCGCGTCGCGCTCAAGCGCAAGACGCTCCAGCGCACGGCCGCCAAGCTCAAGAAAGGCGGTGCCGTCAAAATCTCGGGCAGTGGCGACGCCGCCGCAGCGGCCGGCCGCAAGGTCGTGCACCGCAAGCCCAGTACGGCCCCCGACGCCAAGTGATTCAGCACCAAACCCACGCAGTCACGGAAGGGCTGTATTTATAAACAGAATCAACTCCTTTTTAGTTACCTACCTAGATTCATACACAAAGCACCTTCCACTCGTCACGCCTGGCTTGCTACGTAGTATTAGACCAACTCCGTGAGCCCCGAGACCACGTCCGCGTCAAAGTCGAGCCGCGGCGCCTTGGCCATGGGCATGCCAACGCCCATCATGCCGCCCATGGCGACAGCAGCACCCATCGCACGTCCACCGCCAGCACTCTCGGCCGGCCGCGCACGCTTCTTGTACTTGGCGCCCTTGAGCGAGGCCGCCGGCAGAATAGCCGAGTCCTTGCTCAGGTCTTCGGCCGCCGGAATCTCAATGCGCAGACTGCGGCACACTTCGGCGTACGTCGAGGCCTTGTAGATCGCGTCAAAGCCGTCCATGAGCATGGCCTCGTTCGCGAAATGCAGGCTCACGGCAATAAAGTGGCGACACGGAATGCCGAGCTGGTACATTTGCCCGCACGTGCACGTGCGCAGCGACAGGTCGACGCGGTGCGTGACCTTGGGGCGCTCGCCCGTGCGCCACGTGAACGCGACCTGCTCATCACACAGGCGCACAGTATACATCTCCGACTCTTGCAGTTCCTGGCGGTAGACGGCGTCGGCGCCCGGCGTGAGCAGCGGGTTCTCGGCCACGAGCTTTTGCGAGAGCTGGTTCTTCTTGAATACATTGTCCATGAGAAACGCGAGGAAGCCATACATGAGATCGAACGGCGCCTCGTCGCTGTTCTGCACATCCGAGCCGCGCGTCGCTTCTTCGGCGGCCGTGCTCGACCACTTGTACAAACGAATCGAGCGGTTCAAGTGGTACGCCCAGTTCTTTGGGTGCACTGCGCGAATGAACGCCGCCGCTGGTGCGTTCAAACTCTCGAGTTGCGAGAGCACCTTGAGAAAGCCTTCTTCTGTGTCCTGGCTCTGCATGTCCCAAATGAGCTCCTCGAGCGCACCGAGTTGCGGAATGTTCTTGTCGCGGTTGATCTCGTCAATGAGGCTGCGCACGCAAAACATAATCTTGGCATTGCGCGCCTCGTGGGCGAGTGCACGCAGCAGACCGTTCTGGTTGTGACTGCAAAAGACGGGGCACCCGTCAAAGCGCACGCCGCCGGCCTTGGCCAGCGACAAGAACCACTTCATGTGGTCCATCTCACTGTTGGGCAGCAGCGCAAACGCCAGCACTTGGCTCTGAAGGTTCCCGTCGCGCCCGATCAACAGCACGAGACTGCCCGTGTAGCTCACATTGTCAAAGTTGATGACCTTGATGCCAAACACTTGCTGCATGCAGAGCAGCGACAGCGACATGGCATTGGGCATGACGAACGCACGCACGAAATGCTCTTGCTCGTCCTTTTCGTACGAGATGGTGGAGCCCGGGTTCTTTTTCGCAAACGAGTCGAGCAGGCTCGGCACAAACTTGTAGCTCTCGGTGAGATCGTCGGTCGAGGTCGCGACCACGAGCCGCTGGGCACGGTACGCCATACCGCGCGGAATGCGGATGCCCGACTCCGAGTTGGACAGGAAACTGTCCGTGAGCAGCTTGCCGCTCGACTTGGAGTGCGTGACGACGGCCTGGCGGAAAAACCGCATCTCGGCGAGCTGCCTGGCTGTGGGCTTGGCCTCGCCCGTGCAGTGCGCCGAGTGCTTGAGGTTCATGGCCGAGATCTTCCAGTTCTTGGACTTCCAGCCTTTCACCAGCTGCACAAACCAAAGACACTTTTCGTCCGAGCACACGTACTTCTTGTTGCTGCCGCCATTGTTCTTCTTGCACAATTTCGACCGCTTGCGCTGCACGACCAGTGTGAAGTCGCTGATGGCCTTGGTCGCTTCCTTGCCCGTGCTCCACCGCATCTCGTGGGTGAGCTGATACTTGGAGAGATCATCGACCAAGAGCGACGCCGCGGGGTTGTTCTGCAGGCTCTCGCTCGCGGCCGCGGCCGAGGCTGCCGACAACGCCTTTTGGGCTTGCTGCTCCTTCTTGCGCGCGCTAAAGTTGCACGTTTCGAGACACTCTTTCGAGTGGAGCAAGTGCATCGAGAGCACCGTGTACGTCTCGTTGCCATCGGCCGACTGTTCGAGTACGACCATCCACTCGCAGTTCGAGTTGCGGTGGTTTTGGCACACGACGCGGCGCACGACGATCGGCCGCCCTTCAAACATCATGTCGCTCGGCTTCTCGGCGACCACGCGACGGCCCATCTGATACGCAAGTCCGCGCACGACGGTCACGCCTTCTTTCCAGCTGCCAAAGACCATGCCCAGCTGCACGTGACCGCCCACCGCCGCCGATGACGACGCAGAGGTCACCAGCACGTCGGGTGTCGGTGCATCCTCACGCATCATTCGCTGGAACGCACCCGTGGTGCCCGAGAGTGCAGTGACTGCTGCGGCTGCTGCGGCCGCGTCGTGGATGATGGCACTGGTGGTGCCCATGGCGTCGCTGCCCGTTGTCTCAACGCAGTGCGTCTTGTGGTGCACCGTGCTCATGCTCGAAATCTTCCACTTCTTTTCGCTCTTGATGTACGAGAGCCGCACGAACCACTTGCACTCGGGCGCGTTCTCGCACTCGACCACGACGATATTCGCTTGCTGTGCGCTGGTGGCATTGGCACTGGCACCTGTGATGCCGCCCATAGAAGAGCCCGCGACATTCTCTTCCTCCGCGTCATTCATCGTTGGCGTCGCGCCATCGCTTCGTGGCTGCTGCACGCGCACGCGGCGCTGCTGCGTGGTGCTCGCGAACGCCTCGATCACAGCCACGGCATCGTGGAACGTGGTGAAGCGGTCTTCCTTGCGGAGGGCGATCGCGGCCGAAGTCATCACGCGCAGTGTCGACCGTGTCGCCTTTTGAGAATTCCCACTCGGCTCTCTACTCCACTTTTCCCCCCCACCTGTCCCAAAGAGCTCCCCATTTGAAATAAAACCTCATAAGAAACACGAGGTTTTATTCAAAATGAGGTGTGAGGTTTTCATCTTTGGATCGTCACTCGAGCGAGGGAGGATGGATGTCATCAGGCAGTGGCATCATCACGTTCCAGGACATGCAGCGATGGCTCCCGCGCGCGGCGCGCACTGCGTGCGTATTCTGCGAGAAAGACGCCTTCACGGTGCGCAACCACGTCCTATTTGAGGTGAGGAAGGAGCAGCGACATCATATCCCCGACGACGAAACCGTGTCTAATTGCCGTACAGGATGAGCTCGTCGTCGCCATTGCGGATAAGAATCCTCGCGCTACAGTTCACCTGCTTGTCATCTCCAAGACACACATACCGTCTGTGGACGACCTCACCACTGAACACTCTTTATTACGTAAGTACAAGTACGTTGACCGTGGGTGAGGTTGAAGTTTGACTCTCACATGCTCGAAGTGTCCGGAATGATCTCCACGGGGCGAGATCTACTTGCGCGCAACGGCTTCATTCATCCTTCACAGTACCAGTGAGTGGGCCAATGGTGATAGATATCAGCTTTTCCTTGTTTCTAAGCCCGACATGCTATACCTTAGGCTCGGTTTCCACAAGCCTCCGTTCACGTCCGTGCCTCACCTGCACTTGCATTGCCTTGGCCTCCCGTTTCTTCCGGCCTGGAATCGGCTTCGGTTTATGCCAACGAGCCTGCTGGACAGCTACGTGGACGCAGACACCGTCGTCGCAGTCCTTCACGATCGTGACCAGCCCGTTAAGCATGTGTGAAAATACTACTAGTAGTAGATGCATTGGTAAATTACTCGAACGAGCCCGACTCCATGTACTTGAACTGGTGGCCCTGCGTGCTCGGCGGCTTGGTTTTGGTCACGTACTTGTTGACGCGGATCGACTTGAGCAGTCCATCCGACATCTCGCGGAACGTTTCCTCCATACTCTCGACGACTTCGTTGTGGGTCGCCTTGATCTTCTGGAGCGACTCGGCGTTCTTATCATGCGGCTTGTCGGTCATGAGCTGGCGGTCAGCATCCTCCATCTCTGGGTCCTCGCGCGTGCGCAGCAAAAGCGGAATATCCGATGCATTCGGCGTCGCCATGCGTGGCACGCACACAAAGTGCTGGATCATGTCTGGAATCTCCTCGTTCATGTTCTCGAGCTGCTTGGAGACGACCAAGAACTGGCCCAGCAGTTCGGGCCTGCAAAAAGCTCAGCGTCAGTCGCCAGACCCACTCGCTTTCCCTCGCACAGAAACAAACGCAAAACGCACCACGTGCTCGCCGGCTGCCACGCGAGGTTGTGCTCTAGACGCGCTACAGTGAGCCGCAGGTGCTCTGCGCGCGCGCGAATGCTCCCCAACGCGCGGTCCACATCGTTGCCGGCGCCGCTGTGCTGCATGTTGCTCTGGGGACGGGGGAAATTAGTACTGGACCCGCGTAAGTTAACTCGGGCACCAGAGAATCAGAACTCTGATGCGATACAAGCCGGGTTAAAACTGGTAGTTCGCCGGTATTCAAAGCATTCAGAGTGGAAAAGCTGAAACGGCTGCTGGACAACAACGGTACAGGAGATCATCCTGCAAGATCGGATGTGTCTTTTCAGGCTGCTTCGTATACTACTGTGGTATAAAGAAAGTGATATGAAGCGCGGCTGCCGACATCTCCGCCTTTGCTCTAGTTGCAATTGCAGCCGTTCGAATTGCCGGAGCGGTTGGGCTCTTCCGAGAGCTACATAGAAAACGATTTCATGAGCAATCACACGATCGTACGACCAGTCGCACGCATCGGCCAGGGTCACGTACTACAGCGCCCTTCGGGCGGTTGGTGTCGCCCACCATCTCACGAATCGTGATGAGCTCGGATGCCATCGTGAGAAAGGCCTCCTCCACGTTCTGCGCGTTCTTCGCGCTCGTCTCGAGGAAAGGAATGGCCAGGCTGTCGGCAAAGGCCTTGGCCGTCTCGTACGGAACAGCGCGATTCTCGCTGATATCGCTCTTGTTGCCGACGAGTAGCTTGCATGTGCCCTCGCTGGCGTATCGGTTGACTTCGTTCAGCCAGTCGTTCACGTGATCGAAAGATTCCTAGAGCACGAGCAGGATCATCCTTCAGCGCACGCTTCCAGTCTGCGATTCCTTCTGTCCGCACCTGGCTAGTGACGTCATACACCATGATAATACCATCGGCGCCGCGGTAATACGCACTAGTGATCGTGCGGAAGCGTTCCTGGCCTGCAGTGTCCCACTAACAAGCGGAGAACAGCGTGCTGTTAGCGCTTGGGTACATTATCATATTTCTCTTCGGGGCGGCACGTACAATTTGCAGTTTGATGGTCTTCTTGTCAATCTTCACCGTGCGGAAGCGCTATGCAGTCGCGACCATATACACGAGGATTAAAAACGAGCACGGAGCCGATGAGGCATCGTGGACGCAGAGATACGTACAAAGTCGACGCCAATAGTCGTGATGTAGCTCTCTGTGAACGCGTCATCCTGCGGTTGTCATCAACAGCAGATTCCTAGTCAGCAGTTGGAATTCATTACACCCACCGCCGTCAACTACCCACCGCGAAACGCAGCAGCAAGCACGACTTGCCGACGCCCGAGTCGCCTATCAGCACGAGCTTGAACAAGTGGTCGCTGCAACAGACAAACTGGTGAGCCAAATCGAATCGGATCTTCGCGCGCAGCAGGCGCGGGACACGCACTAGTCTCGGGACATCTTGGGTTCTGAGAGTCGCTCCGCAGCAGGGAATGGTGTGTGTGGGGAGAAGGCACGGCGCGCCGGATATAGCGTGGAAGGTTGTCTTGTGGGTTTTCTTCCCAGTCTTGGTCTGTTTCACTTTGAGGGTTGAGCACGTTCTCCATGGAACCTCTGATATCCGATCGTGAAGCCACACGAAAGGTTCAAGTTCCATTCATATTTGATTTCGAAGGTTTCGTTCCAGATGGTGATCTGGGCCGCATAGTGAGTGAGGCGCCAATTTGTGAGTTGCCCATTTCGAGTCGAGCGAGCAAGTCAGCAGCAAACGACACGATGGCCAAGCGTGCGACGGAAGCCGAACTAAGCGAGGACGCGTGCCGCGTGTGCGCGTCGGAGGAAGACGAGGAGTTCCTCGTGCTCTGCGACGGCTGCGACCGTCCCTTCCACACGTACTGCCACGCGGGCTGCGTCTGCTGCCGCCAAAAGCCCAAGGGCAACTTCAATCGCAAGCCCGCCGTGCCCGAGGGCGACTGGTTCTGCAAATTTTGCGTGGGGCGCATCCCGGCTCCCGGTGGGTTAAGATATGCGATGATGAAGGGTTTGTGTTGGGGGTGTGGGTTCTCATATAGTTATGCTCCATGGTTTTCCAGCGGAAGGCGCCAAGCCCGTCTCCGCGGTGTTCGCCTTTGGCGACAATGAAGATGGCCAAGTAAGTGTCCACGGTGACGAGACATTACATATACCGGGTGACGTAATATCTTCGTGCAATATTCCTTCATATTCAGCTGGGCCTTTTGGGCGTGGAAGACAAGGCTGTGTGGATGCCCACGCGAGTGTCGCAGCTCGATCCGATCGGCGTCGTCCAAATCGCCAGCACGGAAACCTCGACGGTTGTGCTGTGCAATGATGGCAACCTGTACTCAGTCGGCGTTGGCACTGCTGGTCAGCTCGGCCACCAAGACATGGTGCATGAGAAACTCGCCCATTTCCGTTTGGTAAGTGCAGGATTATTTTCGCGCCAAATGCAAACACTGCGACTGAAACCCACGGCTTGGGGTGGATTGCGTACTATAGCTCGAAACGCTCGTGGCCGAGAAGCGGCCCAAGATTGACGGCAGGTACATGGTCTAGTTTATAGGCATATCCATATGCATGACCAAGCGTTCCACTGACCACCGGAATGCCTGAATGCGCAGCTTCAAGCAGCTAAGCACGGGGCGAGATTTTTGCCTCGCGCAAACGACCGAGGGCCACGTGTACACGTGGGGCAATGGTGAGTTTGGCCAGCTCGGCCACCAAGAAAACAAGATCAAGAAGGTCCCAAAGAAAATCTCGGCTCTCCGCGAGCTCGAGATTCCCGTGGATCTAGCGTGTTGTGGCGATGATTTCATCCTGATGAGCTCGGCGGATCTCCCGGATGCGGATCAATTCGCGACACAGAAGCCGGGTGTCATCATGAGCATGGGCGCTAACACCCATGGTCAGCTCGGTGACGGAACGGGTCGCAACCAGTGGGTGCCGCAGCTTCTGAACAAGGATGGACCTGCATTCACCAGGGTGTGTCAGCGGAATGATCCACACTGAACTGCGATTGCAAGAGTGAGTGACGTTCATTCCATACTTTGCTTAGGCTGAAGATGCCAGCATTGAAGAGCCTGTCGAGTTTCTTCTTGGTCGCGATATCCGCATTCTGGCCGCTGGCAAAGCCCACTGTATCGCCGTACCAACCAAGTGAGTGGGGATGCATTCACATGTGTCTGATCTGAAAGTCATTTGCTGAAACTGTCCTTGTGCAGGATGAAGGGTCTCTGGGCGTGGGGCTTTGGCGAGCTTGGCCAGCTCGGTCTTCCACGGCCGGCGGCACCAGAGGGCCAGTCCCGTTTCTTCCGTTCCCAATTCCGCGTGCCTCGTCCTCGATTTGTCAAGGTATCACTTCATCATCTCTCATGATGCCTCATTTTGCTGGCATCTCAGCTGATTCTTTCCTCATATTTGCTTGCATAGGCTCTGGAGAACGACACTGTCGTCCAGGTGGCCTGCGGCGGACAGCACACGCTCCTGTTGCTCGCGGACGGGCGTTTGGTGGGCATGGGGGACAACGAGTTTGGACAGGTCGGTGTCCCTGCCGAGAGCGGTGAAGGCGACGAGAAGATAAAGACGGTGGATTTGCCCACACATGTCCGGTCCATCGAAGCCGCCGGCCAGATCCGCCAGATCACGTGCGGCGAGTCGCATTCGGTCGCCCTCACAGCGGAAGGTGCCGTGTACACGTGGGGTCGTGGTCAGTACGGTCAGTTGGGCCACGGTCCTTCCCAGGAAGGGCCCCTGTTCGTGCCAACAAAGATCGAGAGTCTGCCGAAGATCAAGAAGGTGTTTTCGGGTCCGAACCAGGTCTTTGTCGTCGAGTTCACAAACGGTGAGGAAACACTCACTCAAGATTCTGGCTTTTTACCGGAGTAGTTGTCTAACCACTCGTTCTTTTCTCCCTACTTTAGACACGATCAAAGCTCCTGTGATGCCAGAGCCAAAGAAGCGTGGACCTCCACCGCGCAAGCCCGCAGGCGGCGCCGCGAAAAAGGGCAAGAAGTAGAGAGCCCAGGATCCTAGGCCCACAGTGATAGCCAGCAGCAGCGGGTTCTTAACTGATATGGTTGGAATAACACGGCCAGCATAACCACTTTCCCATCTGCGTCGTTACTTTTGGCTCAGCACACGTATAATAATATTCAGAGTGAGTTTCGATCCACCGCCATGAACCCGCAGCACTACGCGACGTACAACGCGCAGGGTGCCCCACCTCCACAGCAGCAGCAGTTCTATGGCCACGCGGGCGCGGCGGCCTTCGGTGGCGCCCAGTTCGCGACGGTCGGCCGCACCGGAAGCATGGGCGGCGCCGGCATGATGCCCGTGCCGCTGCACATGTGGTCGCCGCCGTCGCCACAGGAGCACCAGTACTACGACCACCTCTTCGCGGTCGCGGACGAAGAAAGGCGCAACGCCATCGGGGGACGTATCGCAGTTGCGTTCTTTTCGCGCTCGGGGGTCGACAAGCTCCACCTTCGTGAGGTGCGTTGGCGAGTCGAAACTCTTGAGGATGAGGTGAGATCTGACAACCTAGCGTTGTTACAATGGATAGATCTGGACGATCGCCGACTCGCAACAGCGTAGCGAACTATCACGGAACGAGTTCTACGTGGCCATGCGGCTCATCAGCATGGCGCAGCGTGGCGAACCGGTCTCGGCGCAGCGGTTCCATGAGCTGGCGGCGGTGCCATTCCCCCTACCGACCTTTGAAGGCATCCCGTCACCGCCCATGATGCAACCACCACCCGTGATGCAGCCACCCCCAACGCAACCCGTCGCTTCGCCTGCGACACTGACGGGCCAGGCGACAGGTGGATACGCCATCACGGACGAGGAGAAACAGCGGTACGATGGGATCTTCCAGCAGTACGACACGGATCACGACGGGTTCTTGCACGGCGGTGAAGCTGTCCAGTTGTTTGCCATGTCGGGCTTGGACCGAGGGGTGCGTAGTGCTGGATACAGAGACGTATTTCCCAAAGGCCTCATGTGCTAACTGCCAAGGTCTCATTTTACTCAGGTGCTTCGTGAAATTTGGGCAATGGCGGACCGCGGCCAAGACTCTCGACTGGACAAGACCGAGTTCTATATTGCGATGCACTTGATCGTGTGCATCAGCAAGCGTGGCCTGCCCCTTCCGACGGAGCTGCCCGCGGAGATGAACGAGTCTGTGTTTGGTGGAACGCGAAGCTCGTTCACGTCCGCGTCGATCGATCCACTCGCCGCGCTGGCAAGTCCGGCGTTGACGCCGTCACGCACCAGCTCTGTGTCCTTGTCGATGGCAGCGGCGCCATCGCTGATGGCCACACCACCGACGCCGACGCCTCCTCCAGCGACTCCTGCTCAAGAGACCGGGCGCAACGCCATGGACGCATTTGCTGGGCTTTCACCGGCTCTGGAATCGGCTCAGCCAAGCCGCATTGCGTCAGTTAGCCGTACCAACTCGGGATCGTCTCAAGTTGGTGTGTCCAGTCAGCACATGCCAGCTATGGGTTCGCTGGACACGGGCATGTCATCGCTGAACCTGTCGACGGCCTCCACCCCAACACCGGCGCCCCCCTCCTCGACCGGAAGCTTTGGCAGCAGTGCTATTGGGATGGGGATGGGCATGAACACCAACATGCAGTCTATGGGGATGAGTGGTATGGCAATGACCGAGCCATCGCGCGACCGCGCCGGTTCCACCAGCTCCGTGTCCAGCTTTGCGAGCGTCTCGACCGACGCGAGTGCGAGTACTTTTGGCACCAGCATGAGCCACGCTATGGCTGCAACTGCACCTCCACCTCCGCCACAGGCGACGTCGAGCTTTGCGTCCATGGGCAGCTTCCACGGCCTTGGTACACACATGGCTCCTCCTCCAGCAGCTCACATGGCACCAGCAGCACCTGCTGCGGTCAAGCCATTCCTAAGTGATGAAGCGGAGTCAGCGGCGGTAGTGCAACTCGACCAATCGAACGACGCGCTCGTGCAGACACTCCAGAGCGTCGAGAAGAAGCAGCACGCGATCGAGTTGCTGTCGGAAAAGCTCCGCGAGCTGGACCAATTGCGTCATGAGCTGGTCTCGTTGTCGATGAAGCGCGACACGTTGCGTACGGCGTCGGCTGCTTCGGCGGTGCCACCGCCGTCGCGTGACAATGGCGCAGACACGCAGGCCGTGCGCGCCGTTGAGCAAACGCTGCGTGAGCTCGTGGAAAGCGAGAAGGCCGCGATCCAGAAACTGCAGGCCGACATTTCGCAGTTCGAGCGGGAGCTTCAGCAGGCGGACGCTAGCAGCAGCGCCGTGGGGTTCGGCGGCGTCGTGGCCACGGAAACGCCTCCATCTCCGCTAACGACGTCTGTGGTGACGGTGGCCGCCGAGTCGACGCCCAAGAACGACTTTGAGGCCTTTAGTGGCTTTGGCTCGAGCTCCCCCGTGGCCGAGCCGCGTGACGATGCATTTGCCAACTTCAACTTTAGCTAAGCATCGGTACAAACCGACAGAAGGGAGTTACGAACGCGGTTACCAACCTGTTGCTAACAATGGAAAGTTGAAGATACACGACCTTTGAACCGCCACGGGGAGAAAAGAAACCCAGCGGGGGAAACTTGCGCATGGTGACGGCGGGCGACGCGCGCCGCGAGGCGCTCCACGAGGGTTTGCTGGAGAAGCGGCGCCGCACGGGCGGCTGGAAGAAGAAATTCTTTGTGCTCACGCCGTCGCATTTGCACTACTTTGACGCGAGCGAGCCGGCGCCTGCGGCCACGCCGCGGTCCTCTCTCGCGACCTTCGACGTCTTGACTGTAAGCACACCCGAAGCCGGCGAGCCCAGCCAGCGCGTCCTGGTGATTCATCTGTATCGCAAGAAGAAAGAATACCGTGCGGCGACGACCGACGAGCGCGACGCGTGGCTGCGCGCGCTCGCGTCGGTCGCGGCGTTCAAGACCGACGGCACGAAGAACGACCGTGAGACGGCGTCAGTCGTTGTCAAGGAGACTGCGAATGAAGAAGAGCCAGAGGGGACAATGGCCGGCGCAGTCGTGGTGCCGCGCCGCAACGACGACCGCGACACGACCGTGGCCAGAACGTCCACCATGGCGCGAGACGGGAGCGACAGTGCTCTATTGACGATCGGCCCGGGCAACACCCTGGACCTCCCTAAGCTCTGCGAGCACATGAAGAGGGCGTTTAGTAAGCAAGTGCAGACCAACAAGTCGTTTGCGTCACGAGATGTCATCGAGTTTGTGCTGCACCACGCCACAGGGGCGACCCGCGACCAGGCGCTAGACATTGGCCAGCAGCTCATCGACGCCAAGCTGATCCTCCCGCTCAAGTCGCACATTCTTGACGAGAGCGACGTCACGAGCCGCTTCCGATTTTTCGATTCCGCAGCGCAGCAGCAACGCCAGCCAAAGAACCATTTGAATATGCGGTCGCAGTCGATCCAAGAGCTCATGGGCACGAGCCTCTTTGACGCGACCAAGTACGCCGAAGACTTTCTGCGCAAGCACGCGAGCGACAAGATTGACCTGCACTGTGAGCGGCTCATTGTGCAAAAGGAGAAGACCATTGACGCACTCAAGCAGGAGATCAGCGCCAACTACACGTCGTTTATCCGCGCGTCCGCCGAGATAAAGACCATGGAAAACAGCGTCTCGCAGCTCAAGTCGCTCGTGCTCGAGTGCAAGCGATCGGTCCACTCTCTCAAGGGCGTTGCGCTCGACACGACGCCTGGTACGTACTCTCAACCCTTCCTTCTGCTGAGAAGAATGCTAATCTCGATGTTTCACAGCCAAGAAAGAAACACCAAAGTTCGAGGTGGCCGAAAAGAAGGCGCAGGAACGAGCGAAGCGAAAAGTCCTCGACGCCTTTATCCACGACCTCGAGGTCTATTTGCACGAGCACGCATACGCGGATTTCACGCGACTCGTACTTGAGTACAAGCAGCGTGTCCAGCAAAATGCCGAGCACGCCAGCACGGCACAAAAGGCCCATGTGGAGCGCCTGATCCAACAGTTCACCAGTCGACTCGTCGAGGAGTTCAATGCAGCCATGCAGACGTCGGAGCGGATGCACAAGAAAGAGGACCACCTCACGTACCTCATCCAACTGGGCGAGCCGACGCTTGCGACCGAGATGTGTCTTCAGAACTACTCGGTTCGCATCGCGCTGCAGCTGCGCCACGTGCCGTCGTATGGGAACCCCCTCACGTACGTCATCAACTTGTCGCGCACATTCTTCACATCCCTGCTCGTGTGCTATGAAGACTACGAGCACAGGTATGGGCTAGGGAATCTCGTCGTGGCAGCCGCACTGCCGGGTGGAGTGGTGACTTAATCACATTCTTTTGCCGTTAGCTTTCGTGGCCAGAAGAGCTCCCATTTCATCTCCCTGACAGTGTGGATTTCCGCCCAACTGGAGCGGTTCGCGAACGAAATCCTCGGGCATATGTTTCCTAGTGACTCCTCATCACAGGCCACCACAACAACAGCAGCGTCAGCTATTCAAACAGCCCCACCAAGTGCTAGCCAGGCCCAGACGCAAGCCCGCGCGTCGGCGATCGATGTCGCCGAGTTCAAGAACGTCACCAAGTTTGTATCGAGCGCGTTGAGGTATGTGTTCTACGGGTCGCGGCAGCTCGAACTCGCGGGTCTACCGACAGCGCATTGCCTCGCGCCACACCTTGTCAAAGGGATTCTCGCCTTCATGGCGAGTTACAGCGGATCGATACGGACAACGTCCAAGGAAGAAGTCAAACGCGAACGATGGGAGATGGCGAAGCGTACGATTCGCGATGCCGAGAAGAAGCAGGACCGAGAGATCATTCTCACGCAAAGCGCACGGTCGTTTTACAGCATGATCCAGCAATTTTTGCGTGACGTGCAGCGTGTTCTCAACCCGTCGTGTGCGACTTCGTAGTACGTTCACCGGTGCATGCGTCTCTGTACTTTCGGCTCACAATTGACCCCTCTGCTGATGGTGTCTCTTGTAGCATCCCCGAGATCCACGAGGCGGTGGTGGCCCAAGCAGACGAACTGATTCTTCGGTATTCGACCGAGGTTCTCAACTATCTCGAAAGCGCGAAACTGTCGTCGGCGGTGAGGCTCAAGCACATCGTTGGGATCCTGACGAATGTTGCCTACATCCAAGACGACTGCGCCGCTCGATCGACCTTGATCCTGCAAGAATTCTTACCAAAGGCTGCGCTCCAGAACCGAGAGCTCGAGACACAGGTGAGTCGACCTTGGCAGATTAGTCGTGGTGAGGAGTTGAGTCTGGACCCACCTCTTGTGCTGCATTTGGTGTAGAATGCCAAGCTGTGGCGTCGCCTGGTCGTGCTGGGCATGCAAAAAGGAGCCCAATCCCTCCTCAAGATGTCCATTGGATGGCAGACGATGGATTTGTCGGAGGAGACACTGCCGGACATGACCATCGCGAGAGAGGTCAAGACGCTGTTTGTCACGACGCTCGTGAAGGAGCTCGAGGACGTCTCGAACCATCAACTAGAGAAGCTCCTGAAAAAGTATCGCCTCTACCGCGACGATGACAAGGAGGACGATAATGGAGACGAGCCGGACGACGACGACGACCAGGTCATCCTGGCCACCATGATGCTCGAAGGCATGCTTGTGGAGATGATGCAAGACGAGCCGTGGTGGCAACAGCTCCGCAAGGGCAGCGCGGCGAGTAAGGACAGCCGGCGAATAGGCTATGCGGGACTCAACAAGTTTATTGCCGAGCTGCGCGTACTCACAGAGAGCGCACAGAGCAGCAAGGTCATTGAAGAGGTCAGCTCTGTGCTGGTGAAAATGCTGACGGACGTTTACAAGCAGTTCCACCCGGAGAAAAAGGACCCCATCGCCCCTGAGAGCTGGACAAAAGGGTACGTCAAGATGTGTATGCATCACCTCGAACAAATCGCATCGGCATCAACGATCACAGTCGCAAAAACCTGATGGAAGAAGATAAGTTACTTGGCAAAGCGACTGTACTGCCCCACCAGTATTAGAGAATCAACTTCATTATCAGGCGCTTGCCTCTGGCATCTATTCTCACAGAGCGTTCTCGCCGGTGGTGTCTTGCTCTTGGTCGTCTTCTTCGTCAAAGAAGCTGATGAGGTCGTGTGTGGAAATGAATGGGCTGGACGCGTCCGGCAGCATGTGCTTGGCGTACGTGATCGCGTCGTCGACCTCGTGCGTGTCGAACAGCTCCTTCTCGGCCTTGAGCGCGCGCGTGATATACCGCACACTGATGCAGCCTTCTTCTTCTTCGTGGCCTTCGACGAGGTACCGCACGATATTGACCCGCAGCTGAGACCGCGACTTGGGGAGATCGTCCGTCGGGAACGAGTGCAGCCGGTAGATGCCGCTGAACTTGTGCAGGTACCCGTGGAAGTCAATGTCGAGCTCGTTGAGTTCGCCCGTGTGGATGTCGTAGACGAGCCCGTGGATGCGCGGGAAGCCGTACTTGATCTGGTGGCGCTGCACCATGTTGATTTTGAAGATGTTGAGACACTGCTCCATGATGTTGAGCTCGACGATGCGGCGGAACCGCTCGTGCTCGGTCGCAATGGCCACGAGCTCGGGCTGGTACAGGCGACACACTGCAATATTGTACCACGTGTGAACACAGCAGTGAAAAGAATGAGAGAGAGACAGCACGTACCGTCACGGATGTTGCGGAGCCAGTTGTCGAGCAGACCGAGCGTCTTGTTTTCCATGGCGGCATGCACGCCGCCGCAGCCGTAGTGGCCGCACACGATGATGTCTTTGACCTTGAGTTGCTCGACCGCGTACTGGATGACCGAGAGCGCGCTGATGTCATTCGAGACGACCATGTTGGCGATGTTGCGGTGCACAAACATCTCCCCCGGCGCGAGCCCTGTGATCTCCTCGGCGGGTACGCGCGAGTCGGAGCAGCCGACCCAGAGGTACCGTGGCGTCTGCTTCTCGGCCGTGCGCGCAAAGAACGCCGGCTCGACGCTCTTCTTGGTGTCGCGCCAGCGGCGGTTGTTCTCAAAGAGGTGCTGGATCGACTGGTGGTCGGCCTCCATTTGCTGCGTGCGTGAGCGTGGGCGCGGGTCGGGCATACTCCTGCGGCGCATGCGCAGTGGCGAATCCAGCGCATCCGACGAGCCCCGCGACTGTCGGCGCTCGAGCGGGACGCTGCCACTGCCGCAGCACGGGACCGACAGCGATGCATGGTTACGAATCCCAGTTGCGCTTGGCAGAGGAATCAGGTTTGCATCCTGTGGTGACGGTGTAGAACCAAGCGGCACGACCTGGGCCTCCGCCGTTGGGGAACTCGGTTCGGTGGGACTCATTCGCCGCTGTTCGTTCCTGCCGCTGGCTGTAGGAGCATGCCGTTGACGCTGGCATGGGTGAGCTAGACGATGGCCTTTGAGGAAATGGGCCCAAAACCGTCCGTAACGGTCGAACATCCTACGGGACCAGCACGGACCGAGTGTACCCACCTGTACCCAACTGGGTTACGCTCTGTCGAACACAACCGAAGATCGGTTTTGACAGGGAGGCAACTGCAAACGATCTCATCCCTCCACTTGCGATCTGACGTTGTGGTTTTTCGCATGCACCACAAGAAAAGCCCGCAGATCTTGATGGTGGTGGTGGTGGACGTGCCCATGTGGGCTGCTGGGCGGCGGCGGAGGAGCTCAAAGGGTGGTGTGAGGACGTGAAGCTCCCTATGCGCAATCCCATTGGATACAGTAGAGTATGGCGGCCGCTGGACGACCAGTGGCCAGGAAAGGAGTCTCCACCCGTGGAATCTCTCAAGGGTCAGCCAAACGACGACGGCATGAGGTGGAAACACAGAACCAGCCGAGGTTTTATACCAATAACCTCGCGCAAGACGAGGTTTTATCTCTGCCAGCTTCAACAAGCGACTGGATCTCTTCTCATGTGAACTCGTGGGGCCGTCACTCACTTGCCGTCATTGCGCTTTTCGCCAACGACCCGAACCCCCCTCCTCCTCCTCTGCTGAAGCTCCGCCATGTTCCGTCACGCGCTGTCCCCCGTCCTCCGTGCTGGCCGCCGCACCTCCTCGCTCGTGCCTGTGCGTGCGCTCTGGGGCGATGCCAACTCGCTCGAGCGGCTCTTCGACAACAACAAGAAGTGGCGCGACGGCAAGAAGCTGCTGGACCCCGACTACTTTGACAAGACCTCCAAGGGCCAGCACCCGCAGTACCTCTGGATCGGCTGCTCCGACTCGCGCGTGCCCGCCGAGGAGATCACCGGCTTGGCGCCAGGGGAGATGTTTGTGCACCGCAACATCGCCAACATGGTCGTCTCCAACGACGTCAGCGCGCTCTCGGTCATTCAGTACGCCGTCGAGCACCTCAAGGTCAAAGACATTATCGTTTGCGGCCACTATGGCTGCGGCGGCGTGCGTGCGGCCATGGCCAATCAACACCTCGGCCTGCTCGACAACTGGCTCCGTAACATTCGTGATGGTACGTAAGGGCTTTAACCTCCCTGGCGAGATGGGAAAAGCTCACTTTTTGTTTCTTATTCTAGTGTGCCGCATCCACCACGATGAGCTCATGGCGATCGACGACTCGGAGGTCCGCCTCAACCGCATGATCGAGCTCAACACCATTGAGCAGTGCATCAACATTTTCAAGATCGGACTCGTGCAGCGCCACCAGGCCAAGTACGGCTTCCCGCGCATCCACGGGCTCGTCTACAACCTCGGCAGCGGCGAGCTCAAGGAGCTCGACATTAACTTCAAGGAGTACATCAAGAAGTACAGCTCCGTGTACAAGCTCCACTCGTTCGACAGCCCGGACCCGGACAGCCTGCGCCGCGAGAAGCTCCAGCAGAAGGCGATCCGCACGCTGGCCAAAGACCACGAGGGCGACAACGCGACCATCAGTGTGTCGTACCTGCGCCGCGCGATGGCCAATGAGCCACTGCTTTTCAGCAAAACGGAGATCGAGGGCGCGCTCACGCACGCGCTGCGAAGCGCGACCGACAAGTCGACCGTCGCGATCGAGAACGTCGTCCAATACTTCAAGAAATAAGGGCTGGAAGATCGTGTCCTAGCAGTTGTCACCTCTAATAGTAGCCTCTGGATTTCTCATGCCCTAGATCCTACATTACCACACGTCACATGACCCTATATTAGGACACGTAAAAATGACTGGTGGGTAGGGCTGTCACTGTCGTAAAAAGGTCTTTTTACGAACCGAGCAGCTCTGTTCGCCAAAATGACTGGAAGCGGATGCCCTTGAGGAGACGCGCCTCCGCTACATCACTTGGTGACTTGCGTTCATTTCGCCACCATGGTCAAGCGCAAGAAGCACGACAAGGACAAGTACTACAACCTCGCGCGGCAGCAGGGCTACCGCGCGCGGTCGGCGTTCAAGCTCATCCAGCTCAACAAGAAGTATGACTTTCTGTCCACGGCCAAGGTGTGCATCGATCTGTGCGCGGCGCCCGGCGGCTGGTGCCAGGTCGCGGCCAAGTACATGCCGGCGTCCAGCATCATCATCGGCATTGACCTGCTGCCGATCCGTCCGATCCGCGGCGTCAAGACGTTCCAGTGCGACATCACGACGGCCAAGTGCCGGCAGATCATCAAGCAGGAGACGCAGAGCTGGCAGGTGGACGTCGTGCTCTGCGACGGCGCGCCCAACGTCGGCGCCGAGTACGCCAAGGACGCGTACGTGCAGAACGAACTGGCGCTCATCGCGCTCAAGCTCGCGGTCGACGTCATGGGCCGCGGCGCGACCTTTGTGAGCAAGGTCTTCCGCTCGCAAGACTACAACGCGCTGCTCTGGGTCTTCAAGCAGTTTTTCAAAAAGGTCTCGGCCACCAAACCGCTCAGTTCGCGGAACGAGTCGGCCGAGATCTTCGTCGTCTGCGAGCAGTACCTCGCGCCGCACTCGATCGACCCGAAGCTGTTCGACCCCAAGTTCGTGTTCGACCAGCTCGACGCGCAGGAGAAGAGCATCACGATCTTCCACCCCAAGTTCGGCGTGCAGAAGCGCCATCGTGAAGGTGAGTGGGCGTGTGTCTACATGTGTGTGTATGTGTGTGTATTCCCGGCTACATTATCTAGAGTCTCTAGCGAACCATCGATACCTCCATTGGTCGCTAGCGCTACTTGTCGCCAAGAGCAACATCAAGCCCGTGGGCGGCGCCTGCCTTCTCTCCATGGCGGCGTTGTGCACGGGAGAACTATGACATCTCTCCATAGTAACTCTACTGTAGTGCATCTGAACCGGCGGACTCACGACGCGGCTGCTGATCCATAGGCTATGACGAGGCGCTGGGCCAGACGCTCACAAACGAGTGCTCAGTCGCGCAGTTTCTCGACTCGTCGGACGCGATCCGATTGCTGACCGACACGACGGCCATCCGCTTCCGCCCCGAGGATGACGTGTACAAGGAGCATCCGTCAACCACTGAGGACGTTGTGGTTTGTCTTAAGGATCTCAAGGTGCGTTCGAGTACGCGGATGGCACGGAAGAAGGGAATGGACCGGAGAGAAGATGAGGAAAAGCTAATTCCCCTCCGAGCCCCACTGTTGTTCCGGCGCCAGATTAAGTTCTGGAAAACCCACCGGAAGCCAGTGTGTGGCGCTGACGAGGACCTCCCCGCGAGGGGCTGTCTGATTCTCTCCACCCATTCCCATTCCCATGCCATCTCCCGAATCCGTGTCGTCTGATGGAGATCTAACCTGCTTGTCTGGAATGGTCGATAGGTGCTTGGCAAATCCGATTTCAAGATGCTGCTCAAGTGGCGCCTCAAGATGCTCAAGTACAAGGAGGAGCTGCTTAAGGCTCAGGCGCCGCCCGTGGACGAAGAAGAGCTGCTTGCGGCGCAGGCCGCCGAAACCGCCGCTGCCAAGGAACCCGAGAAGGAGCTCACGGAGGAAGAGAAGAACGCCCTCATTCGAGAAGAGCTCGCGCAGCTGCGCGCGAATCTGCTGGCCAAGAAGAAACGCGAAAAGAAGAAGGTGCGTGGCGTGTGCCCGTGTGTGGGGTGTGTGTGTGTGTGTGTGTATGTGTGTATGTGCCTGGCGTATTCCCAGTAGTCCTTGTGCCACCGCCCGTGGCCATGATGAAGGACTAACCCTCCTCGACTCCCGTTACGCGCCGAGAGTGTCTCTGCGACCCCCAATCCCATCCTGCCTCTCTCCCCCGTGGCAGCGGTGGTCGATTTGGGCCGCACATGCTCGTCTCCAGTGTGTATGTATTGGCGCTCAAAATCCAAAGCCTCCATCGTTGGCGCGCTTGCCAAGTCGATGCGAAAGCGTCCTTGAACAGACCGGCTATTGACTGCTGCCTAGAAGAAACCTCCATACTTGCAGCCTTCAGCTATTGGCGTCTCTCGCGATCCGTCGAACGCTCAATCGTTCTTGTGCTCAGACATGCCTCTGTGTGCCTCTGTGTGTGTGTGTGTGTGTGGAACCAAGTGTGGACCCGAGTGACTGACGGTTGGATCGATTTCGCTCTATCAGGACCGCGAGCAAAAGCGCAAGCTGCGCGTCCGCCAGGCGCTCGGCATGAACGAGCAGGGCATCGACGTGGCCGACGGCGCCGAGTCGGCGTTCAGTCTCAAGGAGCTCAAGCTCTCGAAGGCCCAAGTGGATCTGCTCGAGAACGCCGGGCCGGTCTCGGACGACGACGACGACCGGGAGGGCCGCCCTGACTCGGACACGGACCTTGAGTTCGAGTCGGACGACGACGAGTACACGGAAGTGCTCGACTCGCAGATGGAGAAGCTGTACGATGAGTACCTTAGTCGCCGCGGCGACGCCGTCAAGACCAAGAAGGCCATCAAGCGCAGCAAGGTGGCCAAGCGCGCGATCGCCGGCGAGGCGCTCACGCAGGACGCCGAGATGTTCGACGGCGACATGGAGGCGTACCACAAGATGATCCGCGCCGACGAGGTGAGTCGTGTTTATCTATATGTCTACGGTCTCGCGAAGTTTCTCTCTCCTCCCACGTGCCGCGTCGAGTCAAGCGATCCCCCCATTCGTGTTATCTGTTCTGGGTCCCGTCCGTACTCTGTCCAGTTGTCAAACATGGGGCAAAGCGACTCGGAAGGCCTTCATGTCTGACCGCCGCCGTGTTGCATCGATACGGCGCGCGGTCCTACTGGCGTCCGACAGTTTTCTTTCCATCGACCGCCTTTCGTGCCGACGCGTGCGCTGTGGGGAGAGAGAGACCTTCGGCGGCCGCGTGCAGCTCACGTAGGAGCTCGTGAACTCATGACTTTGTGTTTGTATAGAGCTCGGACGACAGCGACGACGAAGCCGACACGAGCGGCAAGCTCAACGTGGCGCTTAAGTTCAAGGAGAAGCCGAACGCAGCCGTATCGCGGTGGTTCTCGGACAACCAGCTCTTTGCCGGTGTGGATGAGAATGACGACGACGACGTGGCCATGGCCGACGGCCGCAAGCAGTCGGCGATGCCCGAGATGCCCAAGACGGACAAGCAGATCCGCAAGGAGAAGCGCAAGGCTGCCAAGGACCGACAGGAGCGACGCGAGCGCAAGAAGCTCAAGAAGGACGAGGAGCAGTACGAGATGGAGTTTGGCTCGGAGTTTACCGTCGAGGCTGCCAAGGGCGACGAGGACGAGGACGAAGACATGGATGATGAAGAGACTGGCGGACGCGCCGGTGACGAGCACGAGACGCCGACCGTGTCGGACGAAGTCAAGGCGCTGATCCGCTCGGGCATGGGCGCGGCGCTCAAGGCGTCGAACGCTCCCAAGACTGACGCCATTGAAGTGGTCGCCAGTACCGACGAGGCGTTGCTGCCCGTGCTGGACGACCGCAAGTACGACTCGGACCATGAAGAGTACGACGCCGAAGACCGCGCCAAGACGCTGGCGCTGGCGACCATGATGGTGCGCAAGACGAACGCCAAGGACATGGTGGACGCGAGCTACAACCGGTACGCGTGGAACGACTCGGCCGAGCTGCCCGACTGGTTCCTCGACGACGAAGAGAAGCACTACCGACCGCAAGTGCCCATCCCGCAAAAGCTCTTTGAGCAGATGAAGGAGCGGTTCATGGCCATGGCGACCAAGCCCATCAAGAAGGTGGCCGAAGCACGCGGCCGCAAGGCCCGCCAGCAGCTCAAGAAGCTCAAGGCGGCCAAGAAGAAGGCAGCCGACATTGCCAACCTCCCCGACATGTCGACGCGCGAGAAGCTCAAGGCCATTGACCGCGCCATGAAGGGCGCCAAGCTCAAGAAGGAGCAGAAGGTGTACGTCATTTCGCGCCGCGGCGGCCGGTCGTCGACGGCGCAGTCGGCCGGGAAGAAGCCCACGGGCAAGGTCAAGCTGGTGGATTCGCGCATGCGCAAGGACAAGCGCAATGCCGACCTCAAGGAGAAGCGCGGCCGCAAGAAGAAGAGATAGATGCAGTGGACTTCACCGTCGTATATTACTATCTAAGTTATGGGCCTTTGATTCACCACCACCTTCGGTACTAGTATATACTACGTATTAGTAGTTAGGCGGTGGCGGTGCCCCGCCATTCCCACTCGTCGTGGGCCCACTGCGCTGCCACGGACGCAGACGATGACGGAGACGCCGGGCCGAACGGAGACGGCAGCGCCGGCGACGGCGCGACGCTCTGGTGGCCGTGGAGAAAGTAGACGGACGGCGGCTCGCGTTTGGTGTCGCGCGGGCGGCTCTGCTGCTGCTGGGCAAACACGGTCGCACTGATCTTGTTGAAGGCGCAGACTGGACACGGCGCCTCGACGTGGCTGCGTTTAAACTCGGCCAGCAGCAGCTGCCTGGTCGCAAAGAGCGGCGTGGGCAGCGCGAGCATGCGCCGCTCGAACTCGGGCACGACGTCCTCGTCGAAGACGCGCTTGGGGAAGAAGTGGCCGCACGTGAAGGCCTTGACGTGCGTCTCGAGCGGGTCGCTCTTGCCGATGAGCGGCGCCGCGTGCGGCTCGATGCGCACGGCGCGCACCGAGAGATCGTTCTTCTCGACGTTTTCTCTCGCGACCTCGAGCAGCCGCGACGGGGAGCTACTACTGCTGATAATGGTATTGCTGTCGGTCGAGGCGTGGTGGGGCTGCTCCAGCAGCCACAGGCACACGTGGAAGAGGAACTGGCCGGCAAACGGCAGCGCGTGGCAGCGTCGCACCCACGCCTTGTCGCGCTCGTCGAAGCCCTTGTCGCGGTCGTCGTCTTGCGCGCCGAGGCGCTTGGACGGGTGGAGCCCCTTGCCGCCCACGCGGTCGATCACGTCACGAAAGAAGATGCGCGCGAGCGGAGACGCCACGTGCGGGAACACGGTCGGGTCGATGAGGTGGAGCTCGAGGTCGGCGCGCGAGAGTCCGTACTCAAACCACTTGACGAGCAACCGCGCGAGGATCGCCGCGCGGATCGTGTCGGAGATTGTACCAGTCGACGGGGACGATGGGGAGGAAGAGGAGGACGAGGAGGAGGAGGGGAGCCGCAGCGCGTCGGCGGGGGTGGGCGGGTGCACCACGAGGACATCCACCATGCGCAGCAGCTCGGAGCGGATGGCCGCGAGTGCGTCCTCCGGCTCCTCGTCGTCGTCCTCCGCTTCATTGTCCTCTGGGGGATCCCCCGTCTCGTCGTCTTCTTCGACCAGCGAGTGCTTGGAAGCACGACGCTGCGACGGGCGCCGCCGGCTCTTGAGCTGCTGGATGACGCGCTGGTGGCTCTGCAGTCGGCACTCGACGGCGTCCACCAGTTCGCCGTGGGCCTCGTGGAGACTCGCGGCCGCGTGCCAGTTGCCGTAGTCGACGCAGCGCGTGATCATGATGGGCGGCCGGTACTGCGCCGCCAGCGTGCGCAGGTACGACTCGAGCGACTGCTGCGAGAAGCCACCGGTCGCGTCTGCTGCGTCCTCGCCGTCGTCGTTCTCTGGGCGGTTGATGCGCAGCAGCAGCGTGAGGAAGAGCTCCACGCGCTCGGCCGAAGCCACGGCCATGGCCTCGGACGACGCCACGTCGTTCTGGGAGAGTACATCAGTCGGCGTCGGTGTCTGGACCGCGTCGTCGGCGTCCGTCTCTGGGCGGACAGACGGCTCCAGTAGCGTCGCGAGCCGCACGCACGTCGCCTTGGTAAAGCCCGGGAGGTTGCGCACGATCCAGTCCCGATGCGAGAGGATCCGAGGCAGCGACTGGGTCGCCAGTGCCACCTCGAGCTGTGTCGCGGGCGGCAGCGACCGCAAGACGACGCGGTGTGCCGGCGCCAGCAGCTCGTGCGCAAAGCCCTTGTCCAGCAGACACGCGACCGCACTGGCCCCCGAAGGCAGCGCGAGCATCGGCGCCAGCCCGCGCGCCACGATGCGCTGCAGCAGCAGCGGCACAGCGTCGCGCGCGATCGCGACGGCCACGGCCTTGTCGATCTGGTGGTGCGACAGACACAGCTCAATCATCTTGTCGGTCGCAAAGGCCTGTTGCTCGCCCGCCAGCAGCGCGTGGAGCCACGCGTCGTTCTCTTCGAGAAGCGACTGAGTCTCGGTCTCGCGCGGCCGCAGCGTCGTCGTGCTGGTCGCGTCATAGAAACTGTGCTGCGCCTGCTGCTGGAAAAGGAGCTCCACGACGAGCAGCGCGACGCGGTGGCGCTCGCTCGCGTCGTCCACGGGCGGCTCCTTGGCGAGCGTGCGTTTGGCGTACGCGATCGCCAGTGCCGCGCCGCCGACCCGCGTGAGCTGCTCAATCGCCTTGGACGGCGCTGCGCGCGAGACGTCATAGAGATCGTGGACCCACTGGCGCGTCTCCTCGCCTCGCTCGTCGCCGTCGTTGGCGGGACCTCCTCGCTCTCGCGGCAGCAGCTCAGTGCAGATCGTGTCGGCCACCACTTCACAGAGCGACGCCATGTCGATACCCAGCGCGTAGCCAATCGAGAGCGCGTCGCGGAGCGACATGTCCTGGGCCCGCAGCGCGCGAAAGAGCGCGAGCCGCGACCACTGCGGACGGCACTCGTACACGTGGTGGGCCGTCTGCAGAACGTAAATGACTTCGCCGCTGGCCGACGTCTGGAGCACGCTCTCGACGCGCTCATTGTCGTGGAGCGACAGCGAGTGCACGACGTGGGCGGCCGCCGGTGCGTCCTCGGCCGAGGGCGGCGCGTCCGGCTCGACGCCCAGGCCCAGCTGACGCGACGGCAACGAGAGCCACGTGGCCACGGGCTCGCCCGAGCCCGCACGCGTGCCCTGCAGCAGCAGCAGGTCGGGCGAGCAGTAGGCGATGTCGACGTCCGCAATGTCGGTGGTGAGCGGCACCGAGTACTGGCCCTTGAGCTTCCACTGGAAGTTGCCGTAGACGCTGACCTGGTGGCGCGCAGCGTCGTAGAGCGCGAGCCCCGACTCGGTCGAGAGCAGTCCGTTGATGGCGCGCAGTCGCACGGCCGGCTTGGTCTTCTTGATGCGCTGCGGCCGAAAGTCGAGGTCCTCGACAAAGTGCTCGGGAAACGTCTTGATCGCGACCGTCTCCGCGTCGAACGTCTTCTTCTCGAGCACGACGCGATAGTACTTGACCGTCTCGGCGGTCTCGCCGGCCTCTCGCACGCGTGTCTTGACGAGCATGCTCGTGCGCTTCTCCTTGCGGAAGCTCTCGTGCAGCAGCTCGATCGACTCGATGGCGCCGGCGTGCTGCAGCTCGCAGCGGCACTCCTCGGCATTGTCCTGCACCTTGACGATCGAGATCATGTTGTCCGAGCCGCCCACGAGGCAGTAGTCCGTGCCGTTCATGCTGCGCCACCAGCGGCAGCACGTCACGTCACCCATGCCGACGGCAAACTCGAGCGTCGACATCTGCGCGTCGTCGCCGGCCACGCGCGAGTGGTAGCGCGCGCCGTTGAGCCCGCCGGCCTCGTTCGTCGCGCGCAGGTACGACGCCATGGGCGCCGTCATGACGCTCGGCGCCACGCTCATCCACTCGCGGTTATGGCGCGGCTGGTACGACCGCGCGAGCTGCGCGCGGCGGTACGACGCCAGCAGCGTGGCCACGGGTACGAGGTGGAGCCGCTGCTTGCGCGTCGAGAGGCACGCGAGCCAGTCGCCCTCGGGGCTGAACGTGAGCGCGGCCACGGGCTCGACGCGCTGCTGCTGCTGCTTGGCGTGGCTCGCGGCCAGCGGGAACCGCCAGTGGCGCACGCGGCGGTCCTCTTCCACGCTGCGCACGAGCAGGTAGTGCGCGTGCGGGTCGTCGCGCGCCGCCGACGACGTCGAGACAGCGAGCGCGAGCAGCTGGCGGCGGTCGAGCGAGTGCGCGGCCATGGCGACGATGCGGCTCTGCGCATCGAGCGAGAAGGTGCGGCGGATGCGGAAGAGGCGGCTGCCCAGCGCCGCCGGCGGAGACGGAGACGGAGGCGACGCCATGACGAGCCAAGTGACTGGAAGAGATGAAGATACGCAGAATATGGAACATGGCGAGGTTGCGCGAAGGTACGGGGATCTTCGTGCGACCTGACCGAGGGGCAATTATTGGGGCAATTATTGGGGCAATTATTGGGGCAATTATTGGACCTTGGCAAAGGATACTCTCCCCAACCGAAGAATCGGACACAAGATCTGGTGACTGCTGACGGTGATGGTGCACGCAGTCTCATCTATTATGTACTGGTGCAGTAGTACTTGGCAGGGAGTGCGCCATGCTGTTCCAAACACGGTGGTGGTGTACTGACCCTCAGTCTCTGAGTTCAAACCTGTTGCATGCAGCAATATTTACTTCATGGGACTGATTAGAAATAGATGGGAGACAACTGTCGCTTGTTTCACCTTAGTTGTCATGCTCATGCAGTGACCAATAGGTCGCTAAACAGTACATTCAGTGATTCATCGTGTCTCTTCGCCCCCTCTTCTCTGGCTACTGGAGACTCATGGAAAGCCACTTCTTACCCGGAAGGTTTACGGGTGGCAAGCTCCACTGGCGGGTAGGTGGCCTTCTCTGGCATGGCAGGCAGGTTCCCACGCCATTCTAGGTCCCATATCAACACGTCGACCTTGCTCCCAGTGATCACCACGGCCTTCGTTATGGTCCAATAGCCAAGACCTCGGATTGCTTCGATGTACATGCCTGTGGGACTATAGCACAATCCATAATCTACTAGACCCACGCCGAGACCTGCAGTGACTGAAGTTGGGACTAGCTGCATTTCTCTCCGCCCCCCCCTCTCGCTCGTCCCCACCGTCTCTCTTCAAAGGGCCAACCTTCCATGGTCCCTGTCCATGTGCCAACACTCTGTATCACCCAGGGAAATGCGCGGTGGATGCTCCAGCTCTCCTGGGTGAATCTCCACGGATCCACCACGTGCCTACACTTATTCTCCTTCCCGTCTCCAGGTCTATGGCGGCACTAGACTGAGATTTCAGGGTCGAGAGACATTTCATTCCTACTGTAGTAATACCTTCAGGTCCTGCGGATGACACGGGACTCGTGGGCGCCTGCCTCGCCATACACGGGATTCACACAGCTGCGTGTGCATCTTGATTTTCACCGCCCAGGAGAATCCAGTGCTCATCAAAGGGACCCGCGCTGTCCATCGCTGCTCCTCACAATCCTCCCATGTTGAAGTGGTGGATACGTTGGAAATAATTACACTTTTACTACAAATAGATGTGCAAAACTTCGTCATTACGCTCATCTATGACTCAAATCACGAATAACGACGCCGTACCTCCTCATTGGTCGCGAACAGCCAGCAATCCGAACTCCCTGACCATGGACAAGACGCCGCAGACGCAGACGCAGGCGGCGCACGACGTGCTCTTCATGCGGTCGGACGACCTCGAGGGCAAGCACGAGCACGTGCGCGGGTGCGTAGTGGGTTTTCTCATACCGTAGTGTTGCCGGCTCGTCTCGACTGAGGTTCTTTGGCTCAGCTACGACTTCAACGCTGGCGTCGACTATGAAAAGCTCTTCCAGACGTACGCGACCATGGGCTACCAGGCCACGAGCCTCGGGCTCGCCATCGAAGAGGTCAAGCGCATGGTGCGTACTATAGCAGCTCTGCCACCGGCGCCTCTCTGCGCCATTCTAAATGGATCATGCATCATCTATGGCATAGCGCAAGTGGCGCCTGAGCGACGAGCCCATCGCGGCGGACGAGACCGACGCCGAGCTGCTGGACCCGGCGTATCGCGCCAGCGTCAAGTGCACCATCTTCTTGGGCTACACGTCCAACCTCATCTCGAGCGGCCTCCGCGAGACGCTGCGGTTCCTCGCGCAGCACAAGATGGTGGACGCGATCGTCACGACGGCCGGCGGCGTGGAAGAGGACTTTATCAAGTGTCTCGGGTCCACGTACATGGGCGACTTTGCTCTCAAGGGCGAGCAGCTGCGCCGCCGTGGACTAAACCGCATCGGCAATCTGCTCGTGCCCAATGACAATTATTGCAAGTTCGAAGACTGGATCAAACCCATTCTGGACGCGATGCTCGTCGAGCAAAAGACAAGCGGCACGCTCTGGTCGCCGTCCAAGATGATCCACCGCCTGGGCAAAGAGATCAACAATGAGGACTCGGTCTACTACTGGTGCTACAAGAACGACATCCCGGTCTTCTGCCCGGCGCTCACGGACGGCTCGATCGGCGACATGATCTACTTCCACTCGTACCAGCACGACGGCCTCGTGCTCGACATTGTGCAGGACATTCGTCGCATCAACGACATGGCGATCCGCGCGCCCGGCAAGACGGGCGCCATCATCTTGGGCGGTGGCGTCGTCAAGCACCACATTCTCAACGCCAACCTCATGCGCAACGGCGCCGACTTCGCCGTGTTCGTCAACACGGGCCAGGAGTTTGACGGCAGCGACGCCGGCGCCAGGCCCGACGAGGCCGTGTCCTGGGGCAAGCTGCGCATGGACGCCAAGCCCATCAAGCTCTACTCGGAGGCGACGCTCGTGTTCCCCATCATTGTGGCCGAGACGTTTGCCAAGGACTTTCACCGGGACAAGCAGGACAAGGGCGAGGAGGCGCCGCAGGCGTAGAGACCCATACACAAGTACAGATAGAATCAGCATCTTACTATAGACAAGTCAATGGACTGCTGCGGCAGGGTAGGCCTTGCGCGGGGACGTGGCCTTGGGAAAGAATTGCTTGCGGGGCACACACGCGAGCTCCTGGTCCAAGTCGCCGTGGAAGAGCTCTTGGAGGATATTGAACACGGTGTTTTCCACCACGTTGGTCGTGATGGCCGCACAGTCTTCGCTCTGGCGCGCGCGGCGGTAGACGATCGGCGCTGGGTGCTGTGGCTCCCCTGCCATGGCCTGCTGCACGGCGTCGGACGTGAGCACGTCCATGAAGAGCGTCTCCATGACATCCATCACGACCTGCTGACACGCCACGGCCTCTTGCGGCGTGGTCACGTTGCGTGGCCACACGAACGTCTCCTTCTCCAGGGACGAGAAGCTCAGCTTCGTGGCGGACGAGGCTGCTGCGACGATCGGCAGCGAGTGCCGCGCGACTTCGGCGTGCGGGTACACGCGTTCAAAGACCTCCCGAGACAGCACGTGGGCGTACACGTGGGCAAACAGCGGGTATGAAGAAGTTTGTGAAGAGGAAGAGGTAGAGGCCGGCGCCGGGAGGGTGGTGGTAGAACCTACAGCAGTTCCGCCACTACCGTCGCGCTTCCGGTGGAGTGGGCTCGTCGCACCGGCCGCGGCTTCCTGCGTGGCCGTCGACCGTACAATCACCGACACGCGGGATGGCTTGGCCGAGTCACTTCTCTTTAGCTGCATGGACGCGGCACTGGAAGGTGCCGTCTCACTTGTCGCCTTTGGCGTGATCCAGCACGCAATGTTGTGGTCCACGACCAGCAACTGGCTCGCGGTCGTGACGGTGACGCGCACGAGCGCTTCGTCTCCCGGCTTCAGCTCACCAGTGGCCGGCGAGAAGCTCACGACGCCGCTGCTCACGAGCGGGTGGGACTGATCCCACGCAAACGCTACGGTCTCATTTGACTCCGTAGCTGCTGCCACCAGTACGAGCAGCTTCGTGTGCTGCGCAAAGGTCGTGACGTGGTCAAAGTCCACGCGATCACACGCTAGTCGCACGCGTTGGCCCGGCACTAGGATCCGCTGGTGTGACGGTGGAGGACCCCCCGCGGCCAGCGCGAGTTCTTGTCGCATTGCACCTAGCGTCGTTCGCTGCGGGTGGAAGCCCGTGGCGAGGATCGTGACCATCGCGACCTCTTTGTAGGCGCGGCCCATGAGCCCGTGGGCTTTGATGAGCAGATTCACTTCGATGGCCATGGCCTCGAGCGGCGCAAACTCGAGCTCAACAAAGACCGAGCTGTGCGCGGCCACGATCTCGGACGACGTCACGCAGCGCAGCACTGGGTAGAAGGTGCCGTCGGGCAGCTGATTGATCTTGGCAAACGCGTTGCTGCTCACGTCCAGGCGAAAGGCCGCGTCGCCGCGGTTCGAGACCACGATCTGCTGCAGCGGCGGTCGTCGCTGGCTCGCCGCCTCGCCGTGGTGGTCGTCGTGGTCGCGGTCGTGGTCGTGGTCGTGGTCGTGGTCGTGGCCCCCGCGTGGGAACGGCCGTCGATACTCGCCAATCATGACTGGGGACAGCGTGATCACGCGCCTCGAGAGAAAGAGCTTTGGCTCGTTGTGTGGCAGTGTCCGGCCCTGCAGCTCGAGCACGAGCCGCTTGCCCTTGTCGACTTGAAGCAGCACGGGCAGGTCGTGGATGCCGCCGTACGCGTCACTGGAGAAGGCGTACGTGAGCGCGAGTGTGACGCTTTGCTGCGGGAGCAGCGTCGCGCGCCGCGGCGAAATCGCAAACACGCCGCTGTCGATAATCGCGTTGCTGCGGACCTCGTCGCTCGAAGGCGCGCCCGTTTCAGCCCAGTGCTCCATCTCGACGTGGCCTTCTTTCGGGTACCGCAGGGCAAAGTCCACGACGAGCCCTCCCGGGTTGCGGAGCTTGAGGTACACGCACTGCGCCGCCGCCCCCAGTGGCGCGGGCGAGAACGCCACGGCGACGTGCTTGACGCCGGCAGCCGCAGTCTCCTCCCCCTCCACGCTGGTTGTCTCAGGCCGCGCACTGTCGCTGCCACCACTGGTGCTTTCGGGTGGCGCGCTCATATAGTCATTGATCTCTTGGCACAGAAACTGCGGCCACGCGAGCGGCGTCGCCAAGTGCGGCACGCGGATGTCGTCAATGACAATTGTCGGGAACGAGGCCTCGGCGCGGATGCGGCAGTGGTGCACGTGCGGCCTGTCACGCCAGCGGTGCTGCTGCTCGAGTAGGGGGTCGACGGACGTGTGACAGGCTACATCAAACTCGTACACGCCGGCCACCTTGGGGAGAAACGTCACGACGACCTGCTTGCGAGACCGCGCTGCGATCGAGCCGCGCGATTCCGAGAACGACAACGTCGCCAGTCGGGAAGTGTCATGATCTCCGCTATCGTCCTTGGTGGCGTGCAGCGTCTGCGTGAATGCAAACTGCAGCTCGCAGTCGGCCGCGTTCACGATGCAGAGCGTCTTCTTGGCGCTCGTGTTTACCAAGATTGTGTCAAACTGCGTGGCGTCGGGCTCGAACGTGATCGCGCCGGCCGTGCCCTTGGTCTGCACACGGACAGTCGCCTCTTGTAGCACTGGTACGGCAACTTGGTGCTTGTGAGAAAGAGAGGCCTCGCTGGGCGTCCACGCGACACTGATGGGCTTGACGGCGACGAGAAAGCGGCTCGCATACGCACGTGTCTCCTGTGGCGTGAAGCGGTACGTGATCTCCACTGATTCGCGACCGTTGAGTCGCCCAAGCTTTGGAGAGACGTCAAAGACGTCCTGCAGCTTGGGTGAGATCTCCCAGCGGAACACGAGCGGGACTCGGGAAGTATTGGTGATCACGCTCGTGCGCTCGGACCGTAGACCCACAGCGGTCGGCTTGATAAAGACCCGAGTCTCTTTCTCCTTCTGCTTCGTCTTGTTTGAAGACGAACTGCTGGTTCCACTCGACTCGCTGTCGCCCTCGAAGGCAAGCTGCGGTAGAGCACAGACACCGAAAAGGTCGAGCGTCTCTGGAGAGGTGCGCGCATTGTTAATGACGCACTGGAGACCGTGGTGGTAGCTCTTGGTCGTGCGCGGCCTGAACCGGATCTGCACGAGGTGGAAGCTCTTGGCGGCGATGTAGCCGCTGCTGGGCTTACACTGGAACGTCTGCGTTGGATCGTCGAGGAGCGCAAACAGCGCCGGCGTGTCACCGTCGTTTTCCAGGAGCACCGTTTGGAAGACGCTGTCGCCCGCGTAGCACGGTGGGAACACGACGCGGTTCTTGCGCGGCAGACGGAACTTCACCTTGGAGAGGAACTGCTCGGTGGGCGACGCGAACGTGTTGCCGCCGGCTTTGACGACCACGCACCACGGCGGCGTGAACGTCTCGACGTTGACGAGACGAAACGTACGGTTCGACTTAAACGAGACGAAGCCTTCGAGCTCGGCAAAGTAGTACGAGTTCTCGGTGGACGGCTGAAACGCCACGCGGAACTCGGCGGTCGCGCCGGCGCTGATGTCGAGCGATTCGGGAAACACTTGGAAGGCGCTGGCGTCGGACGCCGACGCGACGCGCCACGCGCACGTCACTTTGCCATGCGTGTGGTTGGTCACGTGCACCAGCTTCTTGGACGGCACCTGCACCATGCCGCACGTGCCAAAGTCCAGGAAGCCGTCGCCCTGGACGACGATCGAGTTCGCGCGGTCGTCGACACGCACAAAGAACTCGTGGCACGTGTCGACGTCGGCGAGCGAGGCCTCACCGCTGCGCGTGAGCAGCTGCGCGCGTGCTGGAGACTGGAACTGCTCAGTGTCATCCGTCGAGCTACCGCTGGTCGTACTGCGTGGCAAGACGCCGCGGCGGAAAAGCGCGTCGCCGTTCTCTTGCCAGTACGTCTCGAGCTGGTCGGGACTGAGCAGCGCGAGCCCGCTCGCTGCGCGCAGTCGGTAGGCATCGACGTGGGCCTGCTGGAAAGGCGACGGTCTCACTTTGTCGTCGTAGCTCGTGGCGAGCACGTCTACGTAGAGCGTCGTCTGGTGCTGCAGCAGTAGAAAGAAGCGCCGGTAGAAATTGCCCACGCGCGTCGGCGTGAACGTGATGGTCACGTTGAGGTCCAGGAGCGGAGCGAGCCGGCCATTGATCTTGTCGAACTGGAAGACGCCCGTCGCCTGGGCGTCCACGTGGAAGAAGACGTCGATGGGCGACGCGTTCCGCAGCGTGAGCACGCGCGACGCCGTCTTGCCCACGACGACGTCGCCAAAGTTGATGGACCGCGTCTCCACCAAGTTCGACTCGAGTGTCTTCTTCCAGAGACTCACGGTTGGGCCAACCGCACGGCCTTTGCACGTCACGCGCTCGCGGTTGCCGCCGGGCGTGACGATATCAAAGTGGTCGCACGTAAAGGTGCCGGCACTCGAGGGCGAGAACCGCACGCGGATTGTGACGCTCGACTCGGGCGGCACGACGCCGCTCGTGGGTGCAAACGAGAAGACCGAGTCGCAGTCGCTTTCGACGCGCACGATGCGGAAGGTCGCCCGCACGAGCGAGCGGTTGCGCAGCACAAAGTCCTTTTCGGTCGGCGCGCGGGCCGAATGGGCGGCGCCGACGAGGAGCTCCCCAAAGTTGATCTCGGTCTCCGATGCGGCGATGTGCGTGAATTTGCTGATGCCGCTGAGTTTCATGGTCTCTTCGCACAACTGAAGCGATGTCGGCGCAGCCGTCGGGTCATCCACGAGTGGCTGGGAAACAAGACGAGAGAGAGCTACTGGTGAGTGGATCAGAAGATACGGAGGAGCCACGAACGAACGTACCCGCACGGTGCACTCGGTCGTGGTGACATAGACAGACGCCATGGTCGGCGCAAACGACGCCGTGAGCTCCATACTTGCGCCGGCCCGGACGCGGCCAGAGATCGGATGCACGGCAAAAGGCCGCCCGTGCTCGCCGGCTCCGGGGATCGACCAGTCAAACGCCAAGTCGATCTGGCCCGTATTACGCAGCACAAACACGCGCTCGGTCGTCTCGGCCGTGGGGCAGAAGCCGAAGTCCAGTCCGCGTGGGATCTCGACCGCCAGGCGCGCAATCCGCGCGAGCACGGGCACGCGGAAGCGGCCGCTGGTCGCCGCCACGCCGCCCTCGATGACCTGCACGTGGAACGTCACGAAATCGTCGTATTCCTCGGCCTTGACCGGTCGGAACGCGACGTCCAGCGCCGTGTGCATGCCCGGACTGAGCGTGATGAGCGTGGGGAAGTCCATGCTAAAGTACTTGGTCGTCGGCAGCTCGTACTTGAACTTGATCGTGCGTCGCGAGACGTTCTTGACAGCGAGCTTCTTGACGTGCTCGCCGCCGGGCAGCCACGACCCGGCCTCGAAGTGGATCGCGTCGCCGCAGTCCACGCCATAGTGGCGCTGCTGCTCCACGCGGCAGAGCACGGGGATGGCCGATGTCGTCGCCATGGATATGGTACGGATATGATGGCGCCCTTTCATAGCGAGCTCAGACTCAGATGAACATGGGATCAGATCGGAGAATTGTTGCAAATCCGTTCATTTTCCCACTCGCGCATTTGTGACCGTCGCGCCCAGTCTTGTTGAAGCCACGCGAGAGGTGCGTGGCCGTTCTGAGACGGACTGCATAGGAGACGCTGACCGGTAGTACTATACTCCCACAGACACACATGCCCCGCGCCGGCCGCCGTCGCTCGGTCGTCTGGGCGTGCTTCGTGGAGAACGCCGCGTCGGGCAAGCGCCGCGTGCTCTGCCGCTTCTGCGACCACGACCTCGTCGCGAACCCGATCCGTATGGTGCGGCACATTGTCAAGCACTGCCCCAACGCCGACGAGCAGCACAAGAAGATCTGCCGCGAGTACCAGACGCTCACGGTGCCGCTGCGGCGCCGAGGGGGCGACGACGACGATGGCCAGCACTCGGACGCCTTGCATGGGGCCTATCCCTCGGCCCCCACGCCACACGCACTCCCGCCGGAAGTCCCACCCAGCGTCGCGCTGTCCTTCGGCTTGCCCCACGCGGTGGCGCAGTTCGCGATCGCGAGCCTGCAGCAGTCGGACGGCACCGATCCCCACGCACCAACGCAGTACGTCCGGAGAAGCAGGCCCCAACACTATCGCTCTAACTCTCTCTACTGTTTGCCACGATGCACAGCTGCACGGAAGCGCACCCGATCTCTCCTGCTCCTGACCGTAGCGTCGTGGAACGAGTCCATGACGAGTTGGCGCTGGCGCTTGCGACGACCGAGGGGTCCCCGCTGGCGCTGCTCGACAATCCCCGATTCGCGAGAGCACTGCAGATGGTGCACGTGCCCGTCATGACCGCAGCCGACATTGAGACTTGCGTGGTGCCACGGCTGTGCAAGCGCGTCGAGTCGGAGGCTTTGGCAGCAATGGAAACTGCCACGACGATCACTGTCCAGATCACAGCACTGACAGTCGAGGGGAATGATACCGGTTGGGACGTGTTTGCCGCCGACCAGGATCACCGCCAAGCGCCGCTGGAGCGTCTTCCGTTCACAGCAAGCCAAGAAACGTTGGCGTCGTTGGTATGCTCACGGTTCAGCCAACTACCTCGCAAGCCGGCGTGTGAACTCCATCTCTGTACCGACACGTTCGGCATTGCAGCTCGCGCGTTTTCTGTCGTCGATCCACACCCGCAGCTGTCAGCCGCTCCGGTCTTTGTATCTGGGTGCTTGATGCAGGCGTCGCTGTTGCTGCTGGCGAGGATCGTTGAGATCACTCCACGATTGCGCCACGCAGTGGACGCCTGTGCGATTGTGAGCGAGCGAGTCGCGCTCGACAGCTCTCTTCAAAGCCATTTAGAGGGCGAGTTCACAGTGAGTCATCTCGACGACGAGTCGAGTCTCTGGTCGCTTCTCGCCGTGGTGGATCAGGTTGTGCGCCACCAAGATGCACTGCGGGGCGTTGCGGTGAGTCAACCACTGCCGTTTGTCGGCGACCACGCGTTCTGGTGCGATGCCAAGACGACGCGGGAGATGCTCCATCCGTTCGGCTTCCTCATCGCGCTCAGCGACTGTGGCCACCTCAACTCGTCCATGGTGCTCGTCAGCTGGCTGATGCTGTGGGCGACAGCAGTGCACTCGAGCGTCCTCACAGAAGAGGAGAAGACCGCCATCGCATCGACCGTGTTGGCTCACATCCAGCGCCATGGACTCCCATTGGCGATGGTGTGCCTTGCACTGGATCCGCGCTGCCGTGGACTCGGGCTCAGCGCACGCGGCAAGCGGAAAGTGCGGGCAATGGTGGTCGCAACCGCGCAGCAATTCAATGCGGAAGTCGACCAGTCGGCACTGCTCGAGCACGTGGTCAAGTACCTCAACAGCGAACGCCCCTTTGACGACGAGGCCTCGTGGCAGATGATGGCGTCGCTGCCACGCCTCTTTTGGGTCGAGTACAATGCCGAAGCCCACGAACTCGCGTCGGTCGCGCTCGCGTCGCTCAGCTTTCGGCCCTACATCCACTCGCTCCAGCACACGTGGACGATTGCTGGTGCCTCCCCCAGCAGCTCAACGGAGCCACGACCGTCTCACCACAAGGAGATCTCCACGCTCAAGAGGCTGGCGTTTCAGCTTGATATGACGGAAAAGGCGACGAGTGACGATCGCAAGCAAGCCCTCGCGATCGCTGCCCGGTTGTTGGTGATGTGCTCGGGCAATGCGCCCTCATCTGAAGTTGTGGGAGCCACCGCTTCTTCGTACAGCAGCGTACTGCCAGCTGCGTCACCTCACGCGTTCTGGACTCGACTCCGCCGTGTCGCGAAGACGCTTGCTCTGGAAGAAGACGCAAGCACAGGCAACGAGACCGACGGCGGCGACACGGTCGATGCCGCGTGGTTTGCCGTCGACGCGAGCGGCGCCGTGCTGCAGCTGCAGACGTGTCTCCAGCGCGCACTCTTTGGCGACGACACAGAGCTTCGCGTTGACTCACTCGACCATGTGGACGCCCATGCACAAGGCAGAGAGCAGGTCGCGTCGCCGCCAGTCGAGGAAAGCGCGTCCGCAATACTCTCCGGGCTTGAGGGACTGTGAGCTAAGAGACGTGTAGCCATGTCACTCTCACTGAAGCGGGGGACCTCTCATTCTGGATCTGGTCGGAGCGAAAGCTATGTCGGATTGGAGGTCGCGGAAATTGATTTGTTGCCGTTGGTGATAGCGAGAACGAATCCACCACGGGAAGGGGACGGTCGCTGCTCATGGGACCACCCGCGCCCACGCCCAAGCGCGACGCCAGCAGCGCAGCGGCGCACAGCAGGTACGTGAAGCGTCCGCGTACTTAACGTCACCAGAGATTTCCGCCCTCTGACGGACCCCACGGCTGTGTAGAACCGACGCAGTGCGGACGCGCGAGAGAAGGTCGGCCCACTCCGCTGGCGGAGAGTCCAGTGCGTCGTTTGCCACTGCCGCTGTCGAGCAGGTCGAGTGGGCATCGCCGACCTCCATTCGTGCGCGTAGTCGCCCCAGTAATCTGCATTCGTACTTGTGGTCGAATGGGTCGTTCCCGCTATCCGCTGCGGCGAGTCCGCGGCCTGTGCGACGCAGCGGCGGCAGTATGAGCAGCGGAGGAAGCACGGGCGTCGCGAGCCCGAGGCAGTCGCGCCTAGGCCGTTTGCGTAGCCAATCGACCCGCGCCACGCAGGTTTGGGTTTCTTGTAAGTGGACTCAATGGTCCGAGCCATTGTATTGAGGCATTTTCCCATGACGTGGTGCAGACCAGCGCAACGGACTTCCTCATCAGCAGCCAAGAGGGCGATTCCTCCACCACGATATCGCTCGGTGCGTATGGAGACATTTCGCGCATGGGGATGGATACCGTAAACTATCTGATTCAAGCACTGGAAGAGGTACAGTCGTAGCTCTTCGCATGTGTCGACCGAGATTCTTGACTTGTTGAATGTCCCGCATAGCGACGGCACGATCTGCTGCAAGAAGAGAAGGCGCCTACGCGTACACGCGACGCCTCTATCAACCCACAGGCATGCTGTTTTGCCATGCTGCACTATTCCTGGGACATCACGATATTGACCACGCTGGCGTGTTGGAAGAAACAGACCGAGTCAACGAAACGTGCCGGCAGCCGTCAAGTCAATCGTAGTACGGGAGCCAATGATGGCGCCGTCCACGTCATACAACCACCCGGTGGCGACGGTGTTTCGTCTGCAGAGGAGGCCGTTGGACGCGGTCGTGTGCGCTCCCGGTCGTACGAGGCACTGGCCAAGTTGGAGCAGATTCTCGAGGCGCGCCACCAGCACCTCATGCAAGACGGTGCTCTGGACGGAGCGGCGGGTCTGTCTCTCCATGGACCTGCTGGGTCGGATCTGACCGACGAGATCCGGAAGCTACAGCAGTCGTTTCTTCAGGAGGCGCGACGGCATCGGTAAAGCGAGCAGTTTACGGTGGTGGACAGAGGCCAAAGAACGTCAGGTTATATTGGAACGGAAATAGACAATCAGTGGACACGGGGAAGATGGCCAGACATATACGCGCATACAAAATTGAGGGGAGGAGAGGGGAGTAGTCGACTTGACGATGCGCGCGACTCGGCGTCTAGTAAGAAAGCTATCGTGGGCGGATGCATTGGTAGCTGTCGCTGCTGAGCTTCAGCCTTTAGTTTTCGTCGTTGTCATTGTCTTCGTCGTCCATGTTCAGCGTGCTGTTGGCGACGTCAAAGGCAATCTTGTTGGTGGCGCGCTTCTTGGGCGCGTCGAACGCAATCTTGTTCCTGCCGCGATTGGGCGGCGCGTTCTGGATCTTATTCCCGGTCTCGGCTTCCTTGCCCGTTGTGTCGTCGGCCTTGACCTTGCAGTGGGCGTCGGCCACGCCGTGCAGCGTGAGCGCGAGCACGGCCATGAGCAGCGCGATGAGCTGGAGCGTGCGGTTCATTGGGCACGGGAACTATCAGTGTAGAGTAGCGAGAAGGCGACGAGTTGGCGAATGGGGCCTTCTGCGTCTTCGTGAGGCTGGGAAGACAAGCAAGCAAGCAAATGCAGCGGGTGGGGACTGATGGAAGCCAAACCGAATGGCCGTCCACATGGCGGATGCCCGGCCGCCGCCAGCTGGCGTGGCGGCACCTCCACGCCCCCTCTGCGTGGGACACGGTACTTTAGAACTGAACTCTTTATTGGTATCGATTCGACCAAAGCAGATGGCCAACTCCGGCTCGCCATCTGCCCGCGCCTCTACTAAATACCTTGTCGCTGTCACCCAAAGGTCACTGACTGGAAAACTGGCCCAACTAAGCTGGTGGCAGTTTACGGTGAGGATGGCACGTGCGGGATCAAAACACGGTCGATGAGGTGCACGTTGGAGCGGTCGCCGGCGTTCAAGTGAGTGTCGAGCTCGGGGTTTTCAAAGTCGATGCGGAAGAGGTTACCCACTTTTGTCACTTTGGGCTGCCAGTAGCTCGGCCGTGTCCACTTATGGGCTGGCAGGTGGTTCTCCTGCTTCATGTTGGATCCGCCACTCCAGTTGGGATCTCTACGCAACGAAGCAAGCGGATCAGTCCAAGTGCTTCAACGTGTCTGTACGCTCGTGCGACTGAGTCGTACCGAACCCACTTGCCCGGCATCTTGTCCACGCCGAACGCAAAGAGCTCAACGTCTCCGTTGGCGTGGAAGCGAAGCCGCACGAAGTTCTTGTAGCTCGCAATGCGCAGCGCCGAAAACGCCTCGTTGTAGTGGCGCCCAAAGACATTGAGCGACACGTACAGGTACGCGCCAAAGACCACGCCGACCACAGGCGTCGCGAGCACGAAAAAGTAGGGCGCGAGGCTCAGGTAGTACTGCCACAGCTCGACGCGCGAAAGCGCCGCGAGTCCCACCGGCGACGCGCAGATCTACGCAATCACGTCATGTCAGTCTGTCAAAGACTCCTTTCCACATGAACGTTCGTGAGGATACCTTGATGCGGTGGATCGCAACCATCTCTGGCACTGCGTGGCACCAACGAGTTTGTCAGTGGTCGTCATCTCCCAATCAGACAGGACGGTACGCACCGTCAAAGATCGTCATGCAGAGCTTCATGAAGCGGCCAAAGAGGTGGCCCATGCCCAGCACGTCGACGCCGTCCATGACCGAGAACACTGGCACCGAGGCGCTAAAGTACTCGTAGAGCGAGTGGTCGCCGTCGTGGCCCAGCGAGCCACGCGCAATCGCGATCTCGAAAATGGACTCAAACACGAGCAAGATGCTGGACGCAGCGACGCAGTGGCAGTATGCCACGACGAGTCCCGTCGCGACCTTTTGCCACAGCGCCGTGCAGTCGGCAAACGCCATGAGCGACACGACCATGACAGCGCTGGTCGTGACGGACACGTACGACGACGTCAGCATCTCGGCGAGCACGCCGTGGATTTGGAGAATGAACTCTACGGCCACTTCGGACCACGTCGCGCTCGTGTAGATGTCGCGCACGGAGCACCGCGGGAACATGGACACGACCAGCATGAAGTACTAACGAGATCAGTTAGTACCCCCTCGGAATAAGAAAATGCAGTCAATGAGCCGCTAGATGGGCATGAAAGCGTACCGCAAAGCCACCGATCACGTCGAAGCGCCAGTTGATGCGTCGAAAGCCAATAACATTGAGCAGCGCGTAGCGGCTGCAGGCAAAGATCATGTCCGAGTTAGTTCAGGCTATAGATGCAGCGTTTCCGCAGCAGCACGATCCGTACCGGCTCACGTGGGGTGGTGGGTAGCTTGCACGCTCCTTGTACTTTGCCTCTTTGTACTGCAATGATCGCATACGCGGCGCGTGGGTCGGGTGCAAGAACGCGCCGCCGCCGCCCGCGACCACGAGGTGGTGCGCGGCCGGCGGCTTGGGCTTGACGACCAGATTGGCCGCGCTTTGATGGCGCGCCAGCAGCTTCCCGCGGCGGGAGGGCGAGCGGACAGTGTCTTGGGGATCCAGTGGCGATGCCGATGACGACTGTGGCTCGTCCGCATACATTTGTGGGAAGTGTTTCCGCGTCGGCGACAAGGACCGTTGCGACAAGAGCGCGTGGAGCGACGGCCGACGGCGACCGAGCGGTCTCGGAGTCGCGTGCGTTGGCGACGCGGCCGTTTGAACCACCAGAGGACTTGGTGGTGGCGGTGGTGGCGCGGTCAGATTCTTCTCTAAGCCGGCCAGGGAGTGCCTTGTGTAGTTATGGATATCGCCGGCGAGCCGCAGCACGACCCGGCCCTTGAGCACATGGTCCACGAGGTACGAGAGCTTCTCTTCAGTCTTCTCGCTTTCTTCGTACGAATCCAAGATCCACCGCGGCTCGTGGGTGACGATGATGACGCGGTCATCGGGGCCCAAGTGCTTCTTGGTCAGCCGCTCAAAGAGCTCAAACTGCTCCGTGTTGATATCATTCTCGAGCGCGAGGTCCAGGCCAAAGAGCCACCAGTGGTGCGGCAGCTTCAAGCAGAAATGACTTGTCTTCTGCGGCAGCAGCCAGCCGCCGAGCCAGTTGCGGTGCGTGATGTATCGCGTGTAGGTATTGAGACCATCGAACCAGTCGTGGTTGCCCGGGATCGCAAACACGGTGGGGCCATCGTAGTCGGCAAGGGATTTCACTCCCGGTGGGAGCCCTGGTTTGGCGGTCGCGATCTCGCGCGGGTCGTAGTCGGCCGGGGGTTTCATGGCGTACTCAAAGCAACGCCACAATCGCTTCTCATAGCTTTCGGGGTCTGGGTGCGGATACGCCAGGTCACCGCCAATAACCAGCGCGTCGCCACGAGGGAACGTGCGCTTGGTCATTTCCTTATTCTTCCTCTGGTGAGAATTGCGGGGTTTCCTGGCTGATGGACTCTTCGCTGGCTCCTCCAACAGCTCCACGGGGCAGTCCACCGTCAGCTCGGGCTGTGCGAGCAGACGTGCGATGTGGTAACTGCTGTTGAAGCCGTCGCCACAGTCGGCCATGAAGTCGAGCCACAGATCGTCGCGCTTGGCCAAGTGATCAAAGAGGTAATCCTCGTCCCGTGGGTACAGCGCGCGCTGCAGCGAGCGGTGGTCAAAGCGGCCCAAAAACACCTTGAACGAGATGAGCAACTGGAACGCCGTGTCGAACAGAAACATCGAGTACCACGGGACCATAGGCAGGCGGTGGTGCGCCGGCAGCTTCTCGTGGCGGAGCTCTTCATCGTCGGACTCGTCGCCGTCAACTGGCTCTGACAGCCAGTGGAACGAGATCATCTGGATGCCGCTGATGCGCTCGAGCACAAAGTTTGTGATGGCGAGCACCATGCCCACGACCCAGGTGACGACGGCGCCGCGGTAGCTGTACAAATAAACCCAAGAGATATCGTAAGTGAGCGTCTTTCGAACAGTCACAGATCAATAGGGAAACGCAGACCTTGCCGGTACGAATTGTGCGCTAGCGGACGAGAAAAGCTGCTCGCATGCGCGGCGATTGTACGTGAGCACGCCATCGACAGAGTCGTCGTTCTGTGGGTAGCCATATCACAAAATATTGAGCTTGGAGGCTTCATCGACCCGTTCCGATAGGTGCCGGCATACCGTCACGGCGGGGTCGCAATGCAGGATGAGAGCGACGCACGCGATGCTGATGGCGGCGCTGTTGCGAACGGCGTTGGCAAACGAGCGGAGTAATCTACACAGCGACGACGGCATTACGATGCGGAGTTGCAAGGATGCCAAATACTGAGGATGCGTACGTGACGTTGCTGGATTTCCATCCCATTCCAATACAGAGCGTTGCACGCGGAAGCAGCAACGTCATGAGCAGTTCCAGCAGAATCAAGATGAGGAAGCTGACAGAGAAGAATGGAAACAACAGCGAGATCTACGATGCGTACGCCTCCGTTCGTCAGCGAGTAACTTCAAAGGCGGTTTCCATCGCAAACGTACCGGCTGCTTGAGCGTCGACTCCAGGAGTCCAAGCTGCTGCACGGGTGTGTGCAGCGCGGCAGCGGCAAAGAGCCAGCCGTAGAGTCCCATGGAGAGGTACACATACGGCGTCCACGTATTGAGCAGCTCTGGGTTGCCGACGAACGGACTCGTGAAGAAGTAGAACGACACATAGAGAACGCCGTAGAGCGCAAACCACAGCTGCGAGGGAGGGAGCGTTCCATCGTCACCAGTGAGCACCAGAGCATCGGCGTTAGACCACAGCACCACGAGAGCACCACCACAGCCGACCGTCTCCACGCACCAGTTGGTCGTCGTCGTCGGCCTCGCCGATCTTCGTCATCGTCAGTCGGATTCCAGAAGTGAAGCTTTGTGGTGGAGCCCCACGTCACTGCGACATGTGACTATGAAACTTAAAGACCAATCACAGTATAGTAAACTCTTCTATTTTGACCAATCAGCCATGAGCGTATCCTTTCACGTGACCTTGAAGGGTCACTCGTCATCAGGCGAGCTTGGTGATGGCCTGCACGGCGGCCTTGGCCGCGGGGCGCGCAAAGTTCATCGTGTGCATGGTCCAGAGAGAAGACGTGAGCACGACCATAGCGCCGCTCTGGTGGGCGATGGCCAGCGGGATCGGCACGTACTGGAGCAGCGTCGTAATGCCCAGCGCGACCTGGCCCGTGACCGCTGCCATCGTGAGGTTGAGCGCCGTGCGAGTCTGAGGTGGCAGCTGATTCCACACGTGCGCGCGGCGCGCGAGCGCATAGCAGCCCGTGTACCCCGTGATGGTCGTCATCGCGAGCAGGCGGTGGTCCAGCTGCACGAGCCCCACGTTCTCGAAAAAGTTTCTGTACACGGGCTGCAACAACGAGGACCGATTAGAGCGCGATCGCAACCGAAGGGAGAGTGCCAATCACTCACCTCCATCTCAAACAGACCGTCCGGGATCCAGTCGTCGCCCATCTTGGGGAACGTGTTGTACGCGAAGCCGGCGTCCGTGCCGGCGACGAACGCGCCCGAGAGGATCGTAAAACCGAGCACGGAGGCAAAGCGGTGGAAGAGCTTGCGGATGCGGGCGGTCTCCTTCACGACGTCAGCCGAGACCATCTCACGCACGAGGTTCGCACGCGACGGAGGGCTCAGAATCGAAAAGCTCGTCCACAAGAGCATGCCGAGCGTCGTGAACGCAAAGCCGAGCTGCGGGAGAGACGAACATCAGTCTCAGAGGTAGTGATGGAACCCCACTCAAAGCTACGTACGTGGGTGGCCAAGCGGTACGGGCTCACGCGCACTTCGTTGCGCTTTGCGAGCTGCTCGTGGCCGTGCTCCTCCAATCCACTGCGCACCATCCACCAGCCAATGCCGCCCTGCGCGGCGCCCAAGCCCAGCAGGACCGCAAAGCGACCGTGCAGCTCCTTCGGCAGCCGCTTGCGAAGCATAAAGTACGTAAGGGGCAGCACGTATGCGAGGCCGACTGTGCGGCCGAGCATGCGGTGGCCGTACTCCCACGCGAAGATGCCCTTGAACTCGGACAGCGTCTACGATAGAGAAACGTGAGCAGCTAGGCACTGTATAGTGAGACGTACACTTCAGTCGTACCATGTTCTTGCGCTGCTGGTACTCGGGAAACTGCTTGTACTTTTCAAACTCGGCCAACCACTCGGCTTCGTTCATGGGCGGCAGCCCGCCGTGGGGCTTCCACTCGACCATCGAGAGACCCGAGCGCGTCAACCGCGTCGCGCCGCCGACCGCGATCATCGTGCCCACGAGACCCGCGCAGCCCAGCAGCCAGTACGCCACGGGGCGATTGGCCGCGGCGTTTTCAATGGTTGCGACCGATGCTGCAAAGTTCTGTTAGGAAATGGTGAGAGATCGCCTACAGCAAGAAGGAGAGGAGGATCCACAGCCGTACTCGATTCTTGGTTGAGTAGACAATGGACTGCTTCGCCGGCTTGACGCTTCGGGCGAGTCCAGTGCGAAGCAAGCTCGCCGAGAGAAACGAGGGCTTTGCAGACGCAGCGACCACGGGCCGGGCGAGCGTCTGGTACCGCGACTGAGAAAGGATACAAAGTTGTGGTGAGCATCGCAGGAGACATCGCTGGTCGTCGTCCGGAGATGCTCCTCACCGCATGGGCCAATGGACTGGTCGTGGCGAGACGAGCGCCGTGGTGGCGCATGCGCGCCGCGTGAGAGAGCATCTGGATTCCGTAGCAAAGGACTTCGGTGGCGTTCGCGTTTCTGGGGGTGCGAGAGATCGTCAATGGCCCAACGTGCGGCGTCGCAAAAACACGCCTCGGCGCGGGTCACAGCATGCCAATGGGCCAGGCCCAGCGTTTCTCATTGGGCGATATCCACCCCAATTCGGAAAATGCCCGACAAGACGTCATTTGGGTGATGCAGAAAGTTCTAATTTGGGATATCAAGCAGCACCACATTAATTACATTGAATAGATACTATATCAGTACAACAACTTCTTGAAGCAGTTAAAGTTAGTACATGAATACACGGATTCACTCGATCCCCAGGTGCTCCTTCCCCACTTCGTAGCACGTGATCATGATGGCGCAGGACGGCGCCACGCGAGCGACCCTCGCCCCGAGCCCCGTGAAGGCTGCTGAGAGACCTCTCGCTCGAACCACGTCATGCAGGATGCGCGGGAGCGACGCCGATTCATTCGCTGCGTCCACCTGCTGCAGCGTCTTGACGACGTCGAACGGCGTCGTGACTGTCGCGGCGACAGCACCCGACAGCGCCCCACACGCCAGCGCACGCTGGCCTCTGGTCCACTCCATGTCCGCCGAGAGGCGCTGGGTCGACTCGTACGTCGTCCAGTAGACGGCTGAGAACGGAACGTCGCGCGCGAGCGTCGCGCCGAGCCCTCGGAGGAGCGACGCGTAGCCGCCCGTTCGAATCGCCTTGGAGAAGGTGGCCACGATACCTTCACGTCCGGCATCGTTCTGGATGCGAGTGCGAACTAGCTCCAGTGGGGACGTCACGGACGCCGCCAGCACGCGAGCGGACGAGCCCGCCACGAGAGGAAGCACCATGTCGTACTCGGGGACGCGCGCACGGGCATCGCGCAAAAGCCTGTCGTAGGTGACGTAGTAGACAACAGTCGATGGCACGGCAAGCAGAAGCGTCGGAGAGAGCCCTGCAAAGAGACCGGTCGCGCCTTCAGTCGCGAAGATGTGGCGCAGAGCGTGCGAGGTGCTTTGCAATTTGACGGGCGCAGTCGAGCACGAGATCCGCATGCACGCGATTGCGCCGCGTCGAGAGGCGATATGTTCCACGGGGCGCGTCATGACGCGGTTGCAAGGGCAGCGCCGTCCGCGGCAACGGCACTGTTCAGCCACATTGATATTGGTCCCGTTGGCGAGACGCCCTTCGGTCGCGGTCGCCTTTACACGAAGCTGCGCCTGGAGGCGGACTTTGGCGACGTCCAGCGGCGTCACAAAGAGCGACGTCAAGAGCGCGCCGCCCGACGCCGCGATCGCCTTTTTCGTGGTCATCCCGAGCGCCTCGTGCGGCGGTGTCGCCACGCCCATGGTCGCAGAGGCAGAAGTCGCCATGGCTCTCGATTCACGGAGGATATGAGACTCGCTCATGAGAGGAATCTGGAAGAATGGCGTGGAGCCGGCAGCATGTTTTCAGCCAATAATATCTTTCGGCGTACTCCTCTGGCCAATCATAATGAAGAAGATCTATGGATTGGGTGGCTGCTGCTCGCAATGGTCCAATCAATGGCAACCTGCCACGAAGCCCCTCGGCTCACACGTCACAGATCTCGGTCGGACTCGTCCATGGCCGCTTGAAGGCGCCGCGCTCGGTTCTGGTGGTGCATGTCGTGCGCGAGCTGGCGCACAAAGCGTGCGGGGCTACCGCGCGAGAGGAAGCCAATGTACACGCGCATGTCGTCGTCGGAAAGGCCCTGCTCCTCGCGCAGAAGGTCGGACGCGGTCTGGAGCAGCGTGTGCTCGTCGTCGGCAATGTCTTCCTCCGCAGGATTTAGCGTGCGGTGCAAAAAGCTGGAGGCACGTAATGACACAACGTCAGCACTGTAATCTAGAGAAGCATGGTCTTGTGTGGAAGAGCAGCACTTGGGTCGTACTCGGGAAGGTCGCGTGCGCGCAGCAAGCCGTCGTCGTGTCGGCGGTCCTTGGCGACCCAGTCGTACGCCCACTCCATCAGAGCAATGAGCGCGAAGTCCTCGGCGTACTCGAGACGGAAAGCGATCAGCTCCATCTCCTCAAAGCCTGGTGGGATGTTTGGGTCGGGAGTCGGCTCGGGTGTCGGCGCTGGCGGTGGTGGTGGTGCTGGCTCCGCCAGGGCGAGTGGATCCAGCGCCTCTCCATCGTACTGTACGTGCACAATGTATGGAGACGTTGAGACGTGAGCTAAACGGTACTCGAGATGCTCGTACCAGTCTCCGCGCGTCGTGCTCTGTTGCTTCCTGCTCGTCCAGCGTGGCGGTCTCATACTCGGAGTCTTGCGCTGTCACGACCGTCGGCGATGGGGACCACGGGCCGTCAGGATCCAATCCACGAGACCACGGAAGCACCTGCAGCAAGAGAACGAGCAGAACGAGCAGGCGCATTATGATCCTTCCACGTCCCGTTCCGATCTCCGCTGCACACGCCGCTTCAACTTGGTCGCCTACTGGAAGCATCCGCTTAAGTACGTCCCATGGTCTTCCATGGGAATCTTCCATTCTCGGAAGGGGGGGAACGAAGTGCCGCCTCGGGACCATGGCGAGCGAGCGCAGTCCGCTGCTGCTCCACGACGTCGCCCACGCCAACGGCGCCGCCCACGCCAACGGCGACTCCGCGCTCGCGTACGCGACCAGCAGCGTCGTCTCGATTGATGGCGACACCGACGCACTGCTGGCCACGCCCAGCTGTGGGCTCAGCTCGCTCGAGGCCGCGCGCCGGCTCAAGACCTTTGGCGCGAATGACCTCTCGCCGGCCGCCGCGCCGCCGCACCTCTGGCTGCGGCTCGCGCTGCGTCCGCAGGCGGCGCTCGTGTGGACCGCGATCGTCTTGGAGGCGCTGCAAGCGCACGTGGCGAACGCCGTCGCGCTGCTCGTGTACCTGCTCGCGACGTCGCTCGTCGCGTGGAGCCGCCACGCGCGCACGGCGCGTGCGCTGGCCGCGCTCCGCGCCGCCGTGCGGGCCGAGGCCGTCGTCGTGCGCGACGGCGTGCACCAGACCATCAACGCGTCGCTGCTCGTGCCGGGCGATCGGCTGCTGCTCGCCGCGGGCGTCGTCGTGCCCGCCGACTGCCAACTCAGCTCGCCGTCGGCGCCGCTGCTCGTGGATCCGTCGCAGCTCACGGGCGCGTCGCTGCCGGTCACACTCTCGGGCGCCGACAGCGTCAAGAGCGGCTCGGTCGTGCTCGCGGGCGAGGCCGAGGCCGTCGTGACTGCGACTGGCGCGCAGACCTTTGACGCGTCGGTGCTGGGCCGCCACCGCACAGAAACGCCCGCCGGCGACACGGTCGTGGTCCAGCTCACGGTGGCGCTGGCCGTGCTGGCGGCGACGGCGCTGGGCGTGGGCGTCGCCGTGCAGCTCTTCGAGCGCGAGCCAGTGCTGCGCGTCGCGTCCTTCGCGCTAAGCGTGGCGGCCGTGGCCGTGCCGCTCGCGCTGCCGGCCATGGCCAAGCTCGTGGTCGTGCTGGGCGCGCAGCGGCTGCTCCAGGACCACAAGCTCATTGCCACGCGGCTCGCGGCCGTCGAGAAGCTCGCGCGCATGGACGTGCTGTGCTGCGACAAGACGGGCACGCTCACGCGCGACAAGCTGGAGCTGCAGGACGAGCTGCCCATTTTCGACCCGCGCGGCACGCGCGAGGACGTGCTCGTGAGCGCCGCGCTGGCCGCCAAGTGGAAGGAGCCGCCGCGCGACGCCGTCGACACGCTCGTGCTGAACGCCATCGACCTGCGGCCGCTCGACCAGTACACGCTGCTCCACCACACGCCGTTCGACGGCACGTCCAAGCGCACCGAGTCGGTCATTCGCGGGCCCACGGGGCGCGTCTTCAAAGTAACCAAGGGCGCGCCCGAGTCGCTGCTCGCGCTGGCCCACAATGCCGACGCCGTGCGCGACGCCGTGGAAGCCAAGGTCATGGATCTCGCGCGACGCGGCGTGAGCTCTCTCGCGGTCGCGCGCACCGACGACGCGGCGGCCGACGGCAAGTGGGTCTTTCTCGGCGTCATCACGTACGTGGATCCGCCGCGCCATGACTCGAAGCGCATGATCGCGACGGCCCACGACTGCGGACTCGCAATCAAGCTGAGCACGGGCGACCAGGCCGCCATCGCCGTCGAGGCGTGTCGCCAGCTGGGCATGGGCATGACCGTGCTGGGTGCAGACGTGCTGGCGGCGGCCGCTCCACCAACTCAGGCCACGCAGGCGACCGACGTCGCGCGGCTCGTGGAGGCCGCCGATGGATACGCGCACGTGGTGCCGCACCACAAGGTGACCATCGTCCAGCATCTCCGCCAGCGCGGCTGGGCCTGCGGCGTCACCGGTGCCGACGTGGCCGACGTCGCGGCCATGGAAGCCGCCCATTTGGCGGTCGCAGTCGACGGCGCGAGTGACGCGGCGCGGCTCGCGGCCGATGTCGTGCTCGCAAAGCCGGGACTGTCCGTCATCGTCAGCGGTGTGCTGGGTGCACGTGGGATCTTCCGCCGCGTGGTGTCGTACGTGACGTTCCAGGCGCTGTGCACCATCCACTGGGTCGTGTGGGTCACGGTCTCGATGCTGCTGCTTCGCCCCGACGCGTGCCACTTTCCCCACTTTCTTCCGCACGACGCTGACTGCGGCCAAGTGCCCATCGACAGTGACAGCCCCGCCAGTGTGGAACGCGTCGACGCCTTCTTCCGCGTGCCGGTCGGGGCGCTCGTGGTCTTGGGGTTGATCCAGGAGCTCACGTCGATCGCTCTTCTCCACGACACGGTCGTCCCGCCCAAGCAACCGCAGCAGTGGAACCTTCCGCGTCTCCTCGTGGACGCCGTCTGCGTCGGCGTGACGACCGCCGTGAGCACCGTGCTGCTGGTGTTCTGGGGCCTCGACGGATGGAACGCGCACGGCGTGCTCGCGGCGTACGGCGTCGGCTCGCTGTCGATCCATCAAGTCGGCACTCTGGTCTTTCTCCAAGTCGCGCTGGCAATGACGCTGTCGCTGCTGATCGTACGCACCGACAGCCACCCGTTCGCCAGCGCGCCATCCCCCATGCTCGCGGTCGTCGTCGTCCTCAACGCGGCGCTGGCCACGGTCCTCGCGTTCTTCTCGCCGTTCGTCGACCTCGCCTCCATCTCGCTCAAGCAAGTGGTCTTCGTCTGGGTTTACGCGCTGCTGTGGTTCTTTGTGCAGGTCGCTGTCAAGTCGCTGGTGTCCGTCGCTCTCGCTGACATGAGCCACCTGTGTGCCGTGGGTGGGCATGCGTCAGCGAACCGCTTTGCCCAGGCGGCAGCGCAGCGCCAGAACCGCCTGCGACTCGGTTTGGCATTCTGGAGTGACGAATCGACCGTTCGCGATTCGTTTGTCCTTGGACGAGCCGTGCGGTCTGCTCCTGGTGTCGTCCATACGCAGGACGCAGACAGCGATGTCGAGCGTCGTCTAAGTGATCTGGAAGCGGCTGTCCAGACGCTGCAGCTTGCCGCGGCATCAAGTTCCAATCGCTCGAAAGATGCGTGAATACACCAGCCATGGTAGGATTACATCGCAAGAGGCATTGGGATTATAACCGTGACCAATTGTTTCTTCCCGGCCAAACCGCAACTTCCGGGATTCGTTTTCATTGCCCTGTTTACCTATTACCATACTTCTCACGAGATGAAGGATGAAGGTGTCAACGGAGACGACCGAATCAGCTGCTGCAGGCAGTACACGATCTCGGCCGCCGTCGGACGCTTCTGCGGATCCACGTCCAAACACGATTGCCCCAACGCCACGATCGCCGATGGACACGTCGGAGAAAACTCAGGACGC
>JAADVZ010000410.1:0-26295 GCA_023335925.1 Pythium phragmitis
ACGAGTTCGCCTCGTTCTACAATGAGACGTTCTACGTCGAGGACGAGGAGCTGCGTGCGCGTCGCTTTGACGTGGCCAAGCGCATGGCCGACGAGTGGCTCGCAAAGGGCTTTCCCATCGGACAGGAGACGTACCTCATTGTTGCGCGGCCGTAACTACACGGTCCATGGTTAATACCCAATGCGCGGAGTAGGGAATTACCACGGAATACGACTGTGTAAATGGCAATTGAACGCATGATAGCGGAAGTCTCGGGTCGGACATTGAGATCCGTCATCACTCCACAATCAACAATTGCGAACATTCACTCCCGAAGAGATCCGCCATCATTCTTACTCGGCCTGTTATTGTTATAGTGCCCAAGCCGCGAGGCTTCATCTCATTCGCGAATCCGCAACGCACCGCCCACTGTGTTGAGCGACCACGTCATGACCAGCCGCACCAACGAAGAAGACGCGGAGGCGATCGCTCGTGTGCGGACCCATTGGGACGCGCGCGCGCCGCGGTACACTGACACGGCCAACAAGCGTGTGACCATCCAGTGCGCGCGGCAGCTCTATGCGCACATGGAGCTGCACTCAGCGCAGCGCGTGCTCGAGGTCGCGGCCGGCGCCGGCCTCTGCTCGCTCGAGGCGCTTGCGATGCTCTGCAAAGCGGAGCGTATGAAGGAGACAAGACGCACGTACACGATTACCGACCTGTCTCCGGTCATGGTCGAGATGGCCCAGCAGAACCTCCAGGAAGCTGTCGCCAAGGCAAGCGATCGCGTCGACGTGTCGGTGGTGGAAGCCAACGGCCAGGACCTCACGGCGTTTGCGAGTGGCTCGGTGGACCGCTATATCGCGAGCATGTGTCTCCAGCTCTGTCCGGATCCGGACGCGCTGCTGCGCGAGGCGCGGCGCGTGCTCACGGAGGACGGCATCGCCGGCTTTACGATCTGGGCCACGCCCGAGCACAGCGCGCTCTTCTCTATCGATGCGCAAGTGGCATTGAAAACCGGCACGGGCGACGGCCGCGACCATGCGAACTTTGCGCTCGGCAAAGACCTCCCTGCACTGCGCCAAAGGTTCCACGACGCCGGATTCTCCAAGGTCATGCTGTGGCCGTTTCTCTGTGTGCTGGAACTCTGGAGCGGCGAGGCGTTTGGCGACTTTTACCACGATACGTTCTTCTTCGCCGTCGACGACGACGAGCTACGTGCACGGCGCCGCGCTGTCGCTACGCGACTGGCCAGCCAATGGCTCGAGCAGAAGCAGTTTCCGCTCGGGCTGGAGACCTACATCATACTGGCGCGGCCTTAATGAAAAACGCAAAAGGGTACTCGCATTCCGCCAAGATCACCAAAACGAAGTAGGATTGGTTATTCTGTGGTCATATATGTCGCCTTGCTTCTTCATCTTCTCGTGTACAGTGCGTTTTGAGTATTTTTCTGGGGGGGGGCGTCTTGGCCTGGGCGATCGCAGCTTTACTTGTGCTTGCCTTCCTTCCAGCCAGGGCAGCGGTCGGCCTCGGCCACACCGCTGAGCGCCGACTCGATGTGCTGGCCGCAGCCCTTCCACGTCGGCTTGTGGCACGTCGCGCACTCGACCTTCATGCACATGGTGATGATACGGGGGAACTTGGAGAGGGGGAACTTGGGGTTTGGCGCGGAACTTGCCGAATGATCTTGGACGAGGAAACACCCCCTGCGCAGCTTGGCGGTTGGCGTTGATACCAGCCTTGAATCATCTTGAGCGGGTATATATGGTTTAGAAGGTTCTCGGCGTGGGCGGATGTGATGATATGAATTTCTGGGACACGTCGTATGTATTATCGGAGGCTGCATGGAGCTGTGAGTGGATGTTGGACGGCTTTGGCTGTCTCGGTTTCAGCGAGGTCATCGCTCCTCTCTGCAAGTTTCCTTTGATAGTGAAACGGCTTCAACGTTGGGAGGGAGGACGCCTCGATCCCACCAGCGTTCAGCCATGCGCAGGTCAGGCACCTTAGACATTCTCGGTCAGGCACCTCCAACGGAGGAACGCACAGAAAAAGGGTGAGGGTGGTTACGAGACCCCTGCCACGTACCGGTATGCTGTATACGGTTACCGTATACCGTATTGCGGTAAACCTGTATATGTACCGTAACCATAGCACCCAAGTTATGGTTACGGTACGCAGCGCAGATTTCATGTGGTTCACCTTCTCGGCTTGGACACTCGGCTTGGACACCTTCTCGGCTTGGACACAAAGGCCCCAAACGCGTTTGAGGAGTGGACGCTATGTAGTACCCCCACGGCGTTCATGTCCTTGGGTACTATGAGAAGAAGAGGTTGAGCACAAACCACCAAGCGTTGTCGAGTCCCGCGAGCAATACGAACAGAAGAGCACGATCATAAAGCGTCGCGACAAAGTTGATCACGATGCGCGCTTCTACGGAAGCACGGCCACTCACAACGTCTGCACGTAGACGTGCAGCGGCCCTTCGTATTCGTCCTTGATGCCGTCGTTAAGTGCGATGTATGCGGCGCCGACCATGACCAAGTGCACGTATTTCGTGGTGACGTAGTTGCGGTAGATGGTCGACGATCGACTGGTTTGTGATCGCTGTGGGCGTGGACGTTGAGACACTCATGCCGACACGCTCGCTCGAGATGCCTTCAATGAGGTCGACCACGACGAGTCAAGTCCCCACGGCGCAGCGTTGTCTGCACTCGGCAGCTCAGTGCAATCTGCTGCTGTCCGTGCTGGGTGGGCGGGGATGGGGAGGTTATCCGACGGCGGCCGTGTATCCGACGGCGGAGCGCTGTGACTGGATAGCAAAACGAGACAAACAGATAAATGTACGTACAAACACCCCTAAAGAGGGGTTTTCTTGTGGAATTCGGCCAAGTATAACAGGGTTTGTGACGTGACAATATCCTGAGTCCAGAATTGCGGAATCCAATACAGTAGTGTCCAGATTTCCAGTGTGTCAAATCTGGGATCTGGTATCGGGAAGCCAAACTTTTGGGACCGCTGCCGCGCGATGCACGAGTGCATCAGGCTTTCATTCATTGCAAAAGCGTCCGATCTCTCCGCACAACCGTTTTCTACTACTGCCTCGGCTTCAACAACTTAATCCAAAGCGATGGCGGCGTACACACCGTTGATACCAGCGGTGAGAATACAGAGAACGCCCATGATCCACGCGACCATCCGCGGCACCGCTTTCTTGTAGGCGAAGAACACGGTGTGGCACAAGCGCGCGGCCGTGAAGGTCAAGAGCGCGATGCGGTTGACAGACGCGTGTCCGCAGGCGAGAATCGAGATGGTGAAGACGGCAAACGCGAGCGGCAGCGACTCGAGATCGTTCTGGACAATACGCTTCCAGCGCAAATCGCTTTCGAGCAAGTGGCGCTGCGCGTCGTAAATCGCTTGCGTTTGGAGCGAATGCATCGCTGTCGGCGTATTCGAGGCCATTGGCAGCGCCGCGTCCTCGGGCAGTCGCGTGCCGGCTTGGAAACTGCGGCGGCCTTGGATCATGGTGGTGACGAGGAACTTGACGTAAAGCAGCACCGTGCAGACCGCGAGCAGGCGCCACTGCGTACTCGTGTCAAAGGGGGGGTCCATGGTTTCAACAGGTTGCGTCTCCTGTGAGTGCCTGGGGGATCTCGAACTGAACGCGCCGGTCTACGAACCCCGCTGATGATGCGGGACACCAATGTAGCCATCTGAGCAGCAACGGGAAATGTGAGAGGTGTATACTTTTCATAGTCACTCTTTTGAAACTATACGACTATACTGACATCTCGATTGGGCAGGAGATCGCCAAACACAATGAGCAGCTCCGACTTTGCCGCGGCGGATGCGGCGCTCGCAGTCTTTGCCGAGAACAACGTCGACACCGTCGAAGAATCGATCCGCGTCACAGTCTACGGCCAGGAGCTCTCGCTGTCGCTGCTGCTGGTACACGTCGCACAGAGATCGGATTGACCACTGGCAAATAGCTCACTTTCTGCTCGTTTTCCAATTGCAGAAAGAAGACGAGCTCGCGCCGCTCTTCTCGGGTGCTGCGTGGGCCGGCACGCTTCTATGGGATGCCGCAATCCACCTCACGCGGCGGTTCCTGGCCAAGTACCGCTCGGACCTGGAGCAACCCGACAACAGACTGCGCGTCATTGAGCTCGGCGCTGGCATGTACGTGGCGTGGCCTGTATGGAACCCCGCTCTTGCTGAACGCCGACTTTATCTCTGTAGCGGCGTTCCTGGCATGGCCGCGCGTGTTGCCGGCGCGCACCACGTCGTGATTACCGAACAGGACGAGCTGCTCGAGCTCATGCACCGCAATCTAAAGGACAATGCGTCTGCCCTGCGCCTCTCGGCACTAAACGATGGCGGGGCGATCTACGCGCGGCCGTTGAGCTGGGGCGTGGACGAGACCACAGCGTACCTGCAGCAACACGGCGGCGAGGCGTACGACGTAATCCTGTCGTGCGACTGCATCTACGAGCCGCTGTACGGCGAGTCGTGGAAGGCGCTGGCGCAGACCATGGAGCTGCTGTGCGAGCAGAACCCACGCGCGCTCGTCATGATGGGCGTCGAGCGCCGCAACGCCGACGGCATTGACAAGTTCCTCTCGTTCATCGCCACGGAGACGCAGCTCACGTGGACGCTGGACGAAGAGACCACGGGCGCCAAGGACAATGTGCTGCAAGTGTACTTTCTGCGCCTGCCCACGACGGCGTCGCCGTAGAAACAGAGATGTGTGGATCGGGGGAGAGACTTACTTACGAATAGAGCGTGTATGAAACGACCGAGTGCGTCCGGCAGAGGCTAGTGATCTGTCTACATGGGGCGGTGCCACACTTCCTCGCACCGGTACGCCTTGGGCGTGACCTGGATCACGACGTGGAGAGGGATGTTGAGCGTCGGGCACTCGGCCGGCGCCTTGTTGGTCAGGTACGCATAGAGCACTCGGAGAATGGCCTGGTGGGCTACAATCAGCACGGGCTTGTCGATGCGCATGAGCTCCGTGATGACAGGCTCGAGCCGGTGGATCACGTCCTGGTACGACTCGCCGCGCGGGTACCGGTAGTGGAGCTTGTTGTGCTTGCGCGCCACGTACTCGTCGGGCATGTCGGTCGCCACCTGCTCGTACGTCATGCCGTCGCACACGCCCGCGTCGATCTCGTCGAGCTGCTTCCACTTGACGATCGTGCGGCCGCGCGCCGCGATGCGCTCGACCGTCATGCCCGTGCGCAGCATCGTGGACGTCCAGACGGCGAGCTCCGTGGTCTGCGCCGGGTAGTACGTCTCCACGAAGCGGTCGAGCTGCATGGCGTACTGCACGCCGAGCGGACTGAGCGGCGCGTCGCCACCAATGCGCTTCTGCGTATTGTACATGCTCTCGCCGTGGCGGCTGAGCCAAATGGGGCGCGGCTTGAGGTTGAGGTTCGCCATGAGAAACATGATGCGCGACTGCAGGTACCCGTACACTTGGTTGCAAAAGAGCTGGCGCCCAATGTCCGTGACCTGGATAAACGACAGCTTCTCGCGCGCCGCGTCCATGGGCTCGTAGACCGCCACGTAGTGCTGGATGCGGCGTCCATAGTCCTGCTCCGTCTCTTCCAGCGTGCGCGCGGCGTAGTCGGCCGAGTGGAGCTTCATCTCGTTCACCGAGGCCGAGATCATGTCAGCCTGGTTGTACACCGACTCGATAAAGAGCACTTCGCACGTGGACCGCTTCGTGAGCTCGTCGGCCAGCAGGCGGCGGCGGTTCCGCGTCGCGTTCGTCGCGTCAAAGATGGCGCAGTCGCAGTCATCGCGCTCGAGCGCCGCGATCGAGTCGTCCAGACACTGGCGCGCAATGGCCGTGCGGATCTCGGCCGACTCGGCGTTCTGCGGATCCCAAAAGTCGTGGCCCACGGTCGCGCCCACGAGCCGGCGCCGGTACTCGCCCGTGTTGAAGATCTGCGACTGGTGGCCCATCCACGTCAAGTGGCGCGCGAGCGTGTGCGCAATGAACGTCTTGCCGCGGCCCGGAAGGCCCACTAAGAAGATCATGAGCTTGCCGCCTCGCCGCGCCGACGGTGTCGTCTGCTTCCCCGTTACCAAGGACGACCGGTGGCCGCCGCGTTGCGCGCGCTGCTCGTGTTCCTTGGTCACAAGATCGCCGCCAAAGTGCTGCGTCGTCGCCGCCAGCAGCACGGACGCCGACGCGCCGTCGTTCACGTGGTTGACGTACTTGGGCGTGACGACCACGGCGTCGTGGCCGTGGCCCAGGAGCGACTCGTCGCTGTGCGACCGCGTGAGCGTGCCTGAGCGACTGCGGGCCGCCGACGCAGCCACGGCATGGGTCGTCGCCGCCGTCGAGCCACCACGAGGCCCGTCGACGTCGAGATCGTACTCCGAGTCCTGCGTCTCTTGCGGCGCGCGCAGACTCGTGAGCAGCGGCAGCGGATCCGACAGCGACTGGTGCGCGTGGGTCGCCGCCCGTGGCGACCGGCGGATCCCTGACTGGTGCTGCTGCGCACGGAGCTTATTGATCTCTTCGCTCGCGAGCGGGTTCATGAGCGGCAGGCCGTTCGCGCTGTTGCGGATCATGGTGCGCACGGGCAGCTGCACGGGCTTGACGCCGGTCGCGGCGTCCACGTGGGGGAACACGCGGATAAAGTTGTTGAGGTTGCCGTACTCGTCGCCGGCAAACACGACCTCAGGGTCGTACACCCAGTTGCCGTCCACGCAAAAGCGAAAGAAGTGGGTCCCCACCGGCAGGTACAGCTTAACCGAGAACCCGCTGGGCGGCGCGGCTTCCGTCTCGGCGTCGTCGCTGCCGTGGGTCACGCCCACGGCATTCTTCTGCTTCTCGGCCGGCTTCTTGAGCAGAATCTGCGAGCCCCAGCTGCGATGGATACACACACGGATTAGCGATTAGCCATGGGCGAGGCAATATATACGCAGACCGCGACGCACTTGTTGAACGAGCCGGTGATGCCCACGGAGTCGCACGGAGACGTCCACTCAAAGCGCACGGGGAACGCATCGTCGGCGTCCTGGTCGATACTCTCGGCGCGGCGGCGGCGCACGACCTGCGACGGGTGGCTCGGGCTCACGGGTGCCGACTGCGGCCCAGCGGTGGATGCGGCGCTGCTCACGGCGTCCAGCAGCGGCGATGGCAGTGGATCACTCATGGAGGCGGAATGAGGGCAAGGATCGGAAAGTGCGTGGCAGGCAGAGGAGGGGATCCGGAGGAGGAGGAGGAGAACCGGAGGAGAGCAGCGGAGAGGAGAACGTTTCGACAGACGCGGGGGAACCGATCTCTGCAATGTGGCGATTGCGATCGAGAGAGGTGAAGAAAGCACGCACTTAGTGAAGAGAAGCAGAGAACAGAGAAAAGCCAAACAGAACTTAAGCCGGCGATTTGTTTAAAACGGTTTAAAACCACTGGTCTGTGCGTGGAAGAGTCAGCATCCAATTTTTCCACAATTGTTTGTGGGTGTGATCAACAATGGAGGGGTAGGGCTGCTGTCTGAATCATCGTCATTCTAAAATACTATACTGGCAGCTAGAAGAGACATGAATTTCGAAAATAGACAGAAGGTTTGTTGAGAGTGCCCAATCCGCCACAAAGCACGTCATGCGACCGACACTCCCTTTTGCGTCTTGGCCTCGACCTCCAAAATCGTATGCGAAATGCTCCCATCCTGATAGAAGGGCAAAAATACATATTCATAATCCTTTATAAACAGATATACTTCATGAATTGCATTTCATGAATTCAAACAGTGTACTGCCGGTCATCGGTCCATGTGGTCGTCGCATCGGGGCAATTTCGCCACACTCGCGAAATTTGCCGCATTTCCGCGTCGACCCCCGCGACACCAGAGGCGACAGCACTCGCATTCTCTCCCCTCCCTTCTCCCCCCGTTATCTGAAGACTTCCTCTAACTACCCACTAGCGGCCATGTACCACCAGTCGCCGCACGTGCGCACCGAGTCGGAGGTGTCGACGCCCGGCAATATCTGGAAGGATACGTCCGAGGCCGAGCTCTACGGCAACTACCTCGACAACAACAACCAAGACAACATGCAGATGCGCCCGACCATGGGCGGCCGCAGCACCATGACGATGGGCGCGCTGGGCTCGGGTGGCGGCGGTGGTGGCCATCCCGACATCACGGTGGGTCTGCTGGAAGACGAAAACGACGCCGCACGCAACAAGACCAAGGCCTACTCGGGCCGCAAGCGTGTCTGGCCGGGCGCGCTCTTCTTGCTGCTCATGGTAATTGGAGGGAGCGGTGCGATCACGTACTTTGGTATCAAGACGTTCAACGCGGCGCAGGACCAACAACAAATATCGGAGGAGTTCAACTCGCCGATCATAGCCGTCACGCCCACGCTTAAAGGTATATGCAGCGTACCACTTGGCATATCTCTCGAGAGTTCTCACGATTTTTGTGATTCTAGTGTGCCGCGTGCCCAACTACGTCACGTCCGGCACCAAGTTGTACGCGACGGCCGACACGGAAAAGCACGAAGTGCACTTCACGGGCATCAACTGGAGCGGCATGGAGAACGTCGAAGGCGTGCCCCACGGTCTCGCTGTCGGACAGAGCAAGCTCGTACGTCACTGTTGTAGATAGATAGTCTATCTGGATAACCGGACTGACCAATGAGTTTCCTAACTTCAGGAAACGATCGCCAAGAAGCTCGCGGCCATGAATATCAATGCCGTGCGCCTGCCGCTCAACGCCAAGATGATCATCGACGACTCCAAGCCCGACACGACGCGGTTCGTGAGCCGCTCGCAGACGGATCTCTTTGGGGTCTCGACCTACATGGAAATGATCAAGAAGATCGTGCAGGGGCTGGCGCGCCAGCAGATCGCCGTGTTGCTCGATCTCCACAAGATTGATCCAGCGTACAACGCGTCGACGTCCGAGAAGCTCTGGTACACGGCCGAGTACCCGGAAAAGACCATCATCGCCATGTTCAAGAAGCTCGCGACCTCGTTGTGTAACGAGCAGCAGTACAACATTATCGGCATCGACATCAAGAACGAGCCCGTCGACGGCTGCTGGCCGGCCAAGGACTCGGACGCCTACTGCCCTCAGGAGAGAAACTGGCCGCGTGCTGTGGAGCGCATCGCGGGTGCGATTCTCGAGGTGTGCCCCAACTGGCTCATCGTCGTTGAAGGCCTGGGCGCCAACCAGCTGACTGGCACGTTTAACGGCGTCAAGGCCACGTACAGTGATTGGTTCGGTGCGAGTCTCCAGAATGCGACCAAGAACCCGATCGTGTTGCCCGTGAAGAACAAGGTCGTGTACGCACCGCACTTCTACTCGCCGAGCGTGTACCCGTCGGCGTACTTCTTCGAAAAGCAGAGCAGTGAGGGCGACAGCGTCACAGTCACTGAGTATCCCAACACGCCCGCCGGCACGACATCGCTTCAGGCCGCAGTCAAGCAAGTGCTGGACAATGCGTTCGGCGATGTGCTTACGACGGGGACGGCCCCAGTGTTTTACGGCGAGTTTGGCGGTATTTACGGCGTCAAGGAGCTGCTCGCCGGCAAGACGAGCACGCGCACGATTGACTATTTGATCCAGTACGCTGACGCGGCCGGCATGATTGGCGGCTTCTCGTGGTCGCTGAACCCGGACAGCATTTACGACTTCAACAACGTGTACTCTCCCAAGAAGCCATTCCAGTTTGGTCTGTACGCGGATTCCAAGTGGGACGAATACAACACCGACTATGCCAAGGGGTTGACAGCGCTCAAGGGCAACGGCATTATTCCGTGCTTTGCGCGGACCGTGCTCGGCTCGTCGGCCGGCTCGACTGCGGGTACTGCGACCGTGGGCGGTACTACCGTGGGCGGTACTACCGTGGGCGGTACTACCGTGGGCAACACGACCGTGGGCAACACGACCAAGAAGAATGCGACGGCTCCGGCGACGGCGCCTACAACCGCAACGAACACGACCAAGCTGCTGCTGTAAAGAGGTGCATCTCCGTTTTACGAAGGTGTTGCCAGCTCAAGTCCTGTGTAATCCATAAAACTACAAAGTCCAAAATCCTGTTTGGAGAGCACTGCAATCCACGACTCGTCTCTCGTGATCTGTCTCGGTGTGATTCTCTTTTTGTGCGAGGCTTTTTGTAGGTAGTAGAATACACTCGGCGTGCTCAGCTCGTCGGATCTTCCGTGGACTCGAGCTTGGCCTTCTTGGCGGAGCCTCGACGTTCTCGATCTTCACACGCACGCTGTCGTGTTACAAATACGAAATCAGTACGTAAGTCATAACTATGAGGACCCAGTGACTACACATGCACTCACCTTAATGGATTCGTTTTTCTGGAGGAGCTGATCGAACTTGTGTGCGTACGACTGGAGCTTTGGCGCGTTCAGCGTTTGGTCCTGCTTGCGCTGGACGTTCACGGCCTCGGACGCCTCCTTGACGCTGCTCAGCACCCTCTCGTACTGCGCGTTCACGCCCTCGAGCACCGCAGCACGTACTTTCCACATCTTGGACGCGTACGCTTGCTGGAGCTCGAGGTTCATGACGCGGTCGCTCTGCAGTTCCACCGTTGTTTCTAGCTTGCGCACAGCGGCTTCCCACGCGGACGGATCCTCGGCGTGCTTGCCCGTGGGCTCGCGGACCTGGTACCGATTCAGATCAATAGCATTAAGCGGTGCATTTGCTTTGACGCGGCGGTACTCGCTCTGCAGACGCGGGTGGTCGGCGAACGTTGGTGTGTAGTCGGGCAGGAACTCGAGGTACGCCGGCGACGGCGCGAACTTGGTCATTTCGGCGCGAATAAGATGCTGGACGGCCTGCTGCGCCTTAGCATCGTTGTACTCGGTGTCGACGTATCCCAGCGCGTTGATGAGCGCCTGGCTCTCCACCAGCAGCGGACACGTCGAGCTCTGCGTCGCCATGGCCGGACTCCCTTGCTGGATGCTCTGCTTGCTGGCGCGGAAGAGCTCAAACACCTCTAAACCGATATCGTTATTGGAGGGTTCTCACTCTTAGATACGGATGAAGCAGTTTCATTCACAAAAATATGGAAATACAGCATTTAGATATGGATGAGGATTGGTTCCCAAGTCGCTACGAGCCTTCAGGCGACGGGCTAAGTTCTCATCGGGGATCACAAGCAGACAAGCGTCGCAGGCCGAGTGGAGCGCGTGGCGCAAGACACAGCATGGGTGGGAGCGGCATGAAGCCGACACGTGAAAACCACGAGAGAGGACGTCGAGAGAGGTCTCAATACCTTCACCTTCCTTGTGGTTGATCATGGATCCCGCGATCCCGGTGTCCGAGTAGGTGGAGGAGATAAATCCCGCCCACCTGCACGGACGCTAGTATGGTTATTGTGGCAAAAACACCCAATTCGTATCTCCCCCCTTTGCCTCTCATACGATCGTCCACCTCGCGGTTTCGCTTCCCAACTCTCGCACTCGCACGGTGCGTCCACTTGCAGATCCATTCATTCTTGCACAGGAGGAGGCGGAAGAGAGAGGTTCAACCTCCCCTTTCCGCATCATCGCAGCGCCGCACTCGTGTGGGGAGCGTTAAAGCGCACGAGCGCAGCTTGCCTTCGTGCCTGTTACATCATTTTCGAAGGGAAAAAAATGGTCTCAACCGAGCAGCTCTTTTGGGGAAATTAGGTTTTTTACGTTACAAACCTCACAAAAATAGGTTTTAGTGTCTGGTGCAAGGAGCCTTTGAGACCACAGGAACAGATCCCCTCGGCTGAAGACATGAGCATGATGCTGACCCGCGTCGTGAAGGCAGCGGCCACCGTGACGCGTACGCGCGGCGCTATTGGTGTTGCAGCTCTGCAGACGCGTGCGTTTGCCAGTGACGCGTCGGACGCCGGCGACAAGAAGCAGCAGCGTGAGCAGCGTCCGCCGCGCGGACCACCGGCCGCCAAGGGCGACAGGAACCAGCGCTCATCGCAGGACGGTAATGAGCAACCACGATCGGCACGTACATTCTCGTTCGCGCTCAAGGACAAGAGCCGAGGCGACGACAAGCGCAAGGACGATCAGGGCCAGTACTCTCCCAACCCCACGAGCAACGAGTCCAGCGCCAGCGATGCCGGCCCGGCCAAACCCAAGAAATTCTCGTTTGCGCCGTCAGTCACGGCTGAGGAGCAGACGCCCGAGCTGGAGGTATTCGATGCGCCAGCGTACTGGAACGAAGACTTCCCGGCCGACTTTGACGACGCGATGAAGCACGAAGTCGAGAAGCTCGAAGTCTTTGCCGACTTTACGATGCTCATTGATTGTACGTATGCGATGACTAACGGTGCTAGTCGCCATGGAGAAACTAATGGGAACTCGGTGGTGTGCTGATGCGTAGCGTCGTGGCAGAAGGAGATCCACCCACTGTTTGACGGCGAAGCCATTGAGATGACGCTGAACGCACCGCTCGAGGACTTTGAAGAGCACCTGTTTATCGACGACAAGAACACGTTTGATACCAAGGTCGTGATGGAGGTGCCGCTCTCGTGCTTTAAAGGATTGACACGCGAAGGCCTTGAGTTTGTCAAGCAGCTCGCCGGCCCGCGCTACCAACCCAACAAGAAGCAGCTCAAGCTGACGGAGGACCGCTACCGGACGCGCGTGCACAACCACAAGCGGCTGTGCGACATCTTGCGGGACCTCACGCAGACCGCGCACGAACTCGCGACGGCGCAGGTCGCCAACGAGGTCAAGCAATAGACACACGACAGGAACCGGCTCGCAGGGACCAAAAGACAGAACTAGTGGAGCACACTGAAGAAGAGACGACTGCCATAGGTGACACGGTTTCAGTATTGTTGTTTATGCTGTTTTTGATCGTAGCTTCTGGAACTACTAGGTTTCTGTACGCGAAGAACGGATGCTGAGGGCGTGGGGTCGCCAAGACACACCGGGCGATCTTGACGTGCATTCTCTCGGAACGGCATCTTAGCAGCGGTGCTGCATGTGACATGGCAGTTTACCACAACGGCAGTCTCTGCGCTCCACGTACTTACGTCTTGAATGGCAAACGAAGCCCACGAGGCTTTCTTTGGCACATTCAGACTTAAAGCGGATGGATCGATGGGCTGAGACCCATTATGGGTACATGGGCGGCTCAATCGTCCAGTGAACTTTTCACTAGTAACAATCGCAGTCACAGGGCAAGCATGCAGCCTTCGACGGGCCGCCTTGGTGATCATATGCACTGGCGTCCGCGGTATTATTGGTGGATTCTGTAACATCTTGAGAACATATTAGCCAATCAAAATAGCGATCTTGATTACCAATACCCCTTTGTAAAACGATTGCACGAGCATCCGGAAAACATGCGCGTAGAACTCTGAGAATGCATTCGTACCCCCTCGCTTTTCACCCCCTCCTTCATTCTTCGCCTTTGGCAAGGGACAAAAGGATCCGCCAGCCTCGCAACACCACAGCGGAAAACGCACGTGGCACGTCCCCAGACTCCCATCTCTCTCCTGCGCTCGCCTTGGCCGCCGCGCCCCTTCCTTCCCGTCTCAGCCACCATGCAGATGTCCAGTATCTCACAGTTCTACATCCTGTCGAACCGCGGCGACACGATCATCTTCCAGGATTTCCGCGGTGACGTGGACCCAAAGTCGGCCGAGATTTTCTTCCGCAAGGTCAAGTTCTGGGAGAACGGCGACGCGCCGCCGGCGTTCAACGTGGACGCGGTCAACTACCTCTACATCAAGAAGAATGCGCTCTACTTTGTGGCCACGACGCGCCTCAATGTGAGTCCGAGCTATATTTTGGAGCTGCTCACGCGGCTGTGCCGCGTGTTCAAGGATTACTGCGGCACGCTGTCAGAGGAGACGCTGCGCAAGAACTTTATCCTGTGCTACGAGCTACTGGACGAGACGCTGGACTACGGCATCGCGCAGGACACGAGCACGGAAGGCCTCAAGGTCCACGTCCACAACGAAGCGATTCTCGTGGGCGACGCGGCCTCGAGCAAACCGGCCGCCGGCTCCAAGTACCTCAGCCGCAACTCCAACATCAAGGCCGCGAGTGCCGTCAAGAAGCCCGTCTCGACGGCCGCGCAGGGTTCCAAAAAGAACGACGAGAACGAGCTCTTCTGCGACATTCTCGAGCGGCTCAATGTGGTCTTCTCGAGTGGCGGCCAGATGCTCAACGCCTCGATCGAGGGCCGCATTCAGCTCAAGAGCTATCTATCGGGCAATCCCGAGCTGCGGCTCGCACTGAACGAAGACCTGGTCATTGGCAACACCGGCCAGCGCGCGTACGGACAGCTTGTGTTGGATGACTGCAATTTCCACGACTGCGTGCAGCTCGACGAATTCGAGCGCGACCGCGTGCTCATTTTCCAGCCGCCGGACGGCGAGTTCACGGTCATCAACTACCGCATTACCGGAGACTTTCGCGCGCCGTTCCGGATCTTCCCGTTTGTCGAAGAGCAGTCGCCGACCAAGATCGAAATGCTGCTCAAGGTTCGCGCCGAGATGCCCGAGAACAATTACGGTGCGAACGTTATTATCCGTTTCCCCGTGCCGCAAAACACGGTGGCCGTGTCGTGCGACATTGGCAAGAACGCCGCGGGCCAATTGGCCGAGTTCCGCGAGAGCGAGAACCAAGTGCGGTGGGCGATCAAGCGGTTCACGGGCGGGACCGAACTCACGCTGCGTGCCAAGATCACGCTGAGCGCGCCCAGCGCCCACGTGCGGCGCGAGATCGGACCCGTGAGCATGAACTTTGAGATTCCGATGCACAGCACGTCGGGCCTCCAAGTGCGGTACCTGCGCATCCCCGAGCACGCGCGCCACCCGAACTACAAGTACAAGCGATGGATCCGCTACGTGACGCAGTCGAGCTCGTACGTGTGCCGTATCTAAGCCGAGAGACGGAGCGCGACGTGCGTGAAAGGAGAAAGCATTGGTACTGGAGTGAGGGAGAGAGAGAGAGAGAGAGCATCGAGTGTCTTTTGCCAGCGAAGGTCAGAACGTGGGTGCACGTACTACCAACCTACCATTGCATCTGTCAGCGTCGATGGGTTTCCTCTCGGTCGTTTTTCCGTCAGAGGAAGGGCTGAACACCGGTGTAGACAACGTAGTACATCCTTAGAACCAAAACCAATAAACAGTCGGCCACTTGCGTGTGAACAGCAATATGAGGTGAGCAGTGGGCGGATGAGGCATGTATTCTGTGTATGTATTTAAGTCAAACGGTGGGAGACCAAGTCTCTCTCTCTCTCTCTCTCTCTCTCTCTCTCTCTCGGTGACTTCCGGTCAGTGGAGCTTGCCCACGAACGGGCTGACGCCCTTGTTCTGGTCGAGCCCGGCAAATGTGTGGTTGACGTCGCGGTGGTTGGCCTCGTCGGCGCGCACGCACTGGATCATGTCGTAGACCTTGGCGTCCGGCGGGAGCTTGTAGTAGCTGCGCGCGATCGCAGGCGCGACCATGTGCTTCCACTCGTCCAAGTGGCCGTCTTCAATGTCCTTGAGCAGTCCCGTGTACGTCTTGACGGCCTCTTCTTCCAAGTACCCGACAAAGCGGTGGCACGTGCGTGGCGACACGAGATACGAGATGAAGAAGGCGTTGAAAAACACGCCCTGCGCGCCCAGCACGAGCAGGCGGAAGAGCGGGCCCGGCTGCTTCATGTTCATGAAAATGAGCAAGTGCATGCGCTCGTTCTCGGCTTCCTCCAAGAGCGTGTGGATCCACCCGTAGTCACGCCGCATGGACCTCAGCGACCGCAAGTGGCGCGCCATGCCGGCCACCATACCGGGTACACCAGCAACGGTCTCCAGGAACAGGACGCGGTGGAGCCAGTCCTTCTCCGTCATGCCGCCGCCGGTGCCGCGGTAGCCAGAGATGATGTCAAACGACTTGCGGACAAGCTTGACGGCCGCGAGTGCAGCGCGCTCGTGGAGTTTGGTCGGGTCGTGGTGGGTCTGCGCAATTTTGGCGATCTTGACTGGGTCGTACACGGCGTGGGGCACCGGGTTGTCCCACACGGGGTCGGCAGCCGCATTGTCGAGAGGGTGCCGCGTGGACGACTGCGTAAAGTGCGCGATCATGGGCGGCTCCTCCGTGATATTTTGGGCATCGCGCTTAGTGCTATCGGTGGAGAAGGATGCGGCCAGTAGCGGATGCTGTCCCGCCGCCATGTGCGTGGGGAGCCGCGTGAGGACGGAGCGCTGCAGCATGCGCGACGTGGTCTTCAGCGACAGCATGGCGGCTGATCAAGAAGCTCTTGGGGAAAGTGTTGGTTAGTTGGAACTTGTTGGAACTTGTGATGTTGGCGAATGACCCTGTTGGTTTGCCAACAAAGTTGCCGTAGCCACCATGCGTCAGTGGTTTGTTGGACGGGTTGCTTCAACATTGGACGAGTTTTTTTCCGTTGATTATGATCACCCCAAAATGGTCAACCCCCAACCCGCATTGAATATTAGCCAATTATTTTGACGTCCAATCATAATCCACCAATCCCATCTCGCAATGGGAATGATGGTTACTAGCCTTGTCTCATGTCGAAACGTCAGTCAAAAAATGACGGTGGGGTGAATATATATGCCTGTCGTCGACTCCGCGCACCGTCGCCGACTCGGCTTGGCGATGCGGTAGCATAATTCCAGCGCCCGACAGCGGGTACCGTGTGGTGGTGTGGAGACCTCGCCATGGTGGGTGACTTTTGCCGCTTTCTGGGCGACTCTTCTAGGAGAAAAACGCGCGTTCTCAATCGGCTAAATCGACCAATAATTAGTCATCTGGACCCAGCGAGTGGATGGTGGACTTGGTGTCCAGAATGGGTCCTCGTGGTGAGCCACGCTACAGTCTGACCGTGTCAGGGTAGGACATGAGCCTCCAAAGCAAACATTCTAACCCCCTCGTCGTCGCAGCGGATATCCTCAAGACTGGTGCTATTGTTACCAGGCCGCCAAGCTCTGGGCATCCAACGCTCTGGCTTTTGGACAGGTGTATCCCGGTCGCTTTTGCCCAGATTCGTTCTGAGGAGGGGTCGAGGACGAATGGGCTGGGATGAGAGGGACCATGTATGTATGTACACAGACGTAGGCTCCGGTCCGTGATGAACTCCATCGTTCGGAAGGTACTACAGAATTCCCTGTCTCCACCACAATCATGCAAAACAAATCCCTCCTGGAACTGATATAGTTTGTTTTCATTTTGACCCAGTACTTTTGAGCTTATATAATTCAGTATACATATTCCTTGCTCAAAACGTTCAGCTGACTGTTTAGGTCGAGGCCAGGGAGTACTTTACTGTATTCACCAGCCAAATTTCAAATGGCTACATTTACCTCAGGGTCCCACATCGTCTATTATACCACGTTTTGAAACGCTCTCCTTCGCCAGAGCCTCCCACGGCTGCACGAATGGCTGAGGCCGGCTCCCCGACCTTGCCACCCAAGTTTAACAGCATGGCCTCTAGTTGATTCTCCATGTTCAATTGCCACGTCCTGCCGGAACTCTGAACACCGGACCCCAATTCCGGGATTCAGGACTCCACATTTGGAACTTGCGTCTGTCTCGCCTCGCGCATCAAGCACGATATTACAACTTTGACTGGATTCGGTCGGTACCTGGAAAATGCTGATACTAAATTCAATAGAAATCAGAAAACAAAACGCTCCGCTCCCATCGACTCTTCACTTGGCCTGCTTTGGCTCGTGCTCGTGCTCGTGCTCGTGCGTCTGCATCTGCATCTGCATCTGCTCGGCCTTGTTGCGGCGAATGAACGGATTCACGTCTTGGTCATGGCGCAGCTCCGCAAACGTGTGGTTTACATCACGGTGGTTGGCTTCGTCCGCACGAATGCACAAGACCATGTGCTCGAGCGTCGCAGAGTCCGGGAGCTTGTAGTACTTCTGCGCGATCGCGGGTGCCGTCTTGGTCTGCCACGCAGCAAGCAACGCGTTCTCACGAACGTCGTGGAGCAGTCCTGTGTACGTTTTGACGGCCTCTTCTTCCAAGTACCCGACGAAGCGATGGCACGTGCGTGGCGAGATCAAGTAGGATACGAAAAACAGGTTGAAGAACGCGCCCTGAGCGCCCAGCACCATCGCGCGCATCAGCGGCCCTGGCTGTTTAAGACTCATAAAGATGAGCAAGTGCATGCGCTCGTTCTCGGCCTCTTCCAGAAGCGTGTGGATCCACCCGTAGTCACGCCGCATGCGCCGCAGCGAGTTCAAGTGGCGTGTCATGCCACCCACCATTCCCGGGACGCCAGCGACCGTCTCAAGAAACAGACAGCGGTTCAGCCACGCCTGTTCGGTCATGCCGCCGCCTGGACCGCGGTACCGCGACACCACATCAAAACCACGACGCAACAGATACACAGCACCCTTCGCGATACGGTCGGGCATATCGCGTGGCGTGTGGTGAGGCTGCGCGAGCTCGCGGATCACGCGCAGATCGTACACGGCGTGATGCGTCGGGTTGTCCCACGTCGAGGCATCATGCTGCCGATCGGCAAAGTGGGGTAGCGACACGGGTCGCTCGTCCTCTTTTCCTCGTTTCGTTTCCTCAGTGTGCTTATCCGGTGGAGCCGCAACCGCTGCGAGGCCTCGGAGTCTTCCGCCCAGCCATGGGCGTGTTGGAGCCAGCAACCGCGTGGGGAGGGAGGTGAGGAAGGGCAGCATCCTGGGATTATGCACGTGTTTGGGGGGTTTCACTGGTAGTTGCTGCAACTGTGCGATGATGGGGGAACAAAGAAAGCCACGTCCCATAGCCCAATTTTGGAGGCTATCTCTTGTCCCGTGGAGGTCAGGCACTCGTTTTTCTGCAAGTCAGACACCTTCACACTGAGACCGACGCTGATTGGGTTATAAAGAGACACGGAACGATTTCTTGCCAATCATCGTACTTCATTGTGCCGATGGACGGGCTATGTGCAATCGGCTGCCGAGTCAGGCGTGACGATCTTTCATGAATGCGGACTAAGTGACAAGCGAGTTCCACTCTGTTCATGCCCATGTCCGTTTGGTCCCGTAATCGCTCGGGCCTTGTCGTACTGTACTGCAGAGTAGCTACTGCCCGCGCTGACGGAAGTCTCCCATCAACCCCACATCGACGTTGCGCCCCTGACACTTGCCGTCATTCTGCAACTTGCCTCCTCTCTCCACGCACTCACCTCACAAGCACCATGTTTGGCCCCGTCACCAGCGACGTCAAAGTGCTCGCACTCTGCTCAGCCACGCTCTACGTCAAGTTTCTCGCGACAACCATGATCCAGGGCCGCAAGGGTTTCCACGCCGGCTCGCGGCTCCAAGAAGACTCGGGACTCTTCTGCTCGACCGGTATGCCCAAGCAGGAGAGCTACGGCACGGTCCAGGCCGTGCCTGCGCATCTCAAGGCGGCGTTTGAGGACGAGGTCCGCTGGAAGAGGATTGTCCAGAACGACCTCGAATCCATCCCCATGGCGCTCGTAGTCTTCATGGCCTCCATAGCGGCCGGCGGTGACCAGCGCATCAACTGCTGGCTCATGGCGACGTATTCGGTTGCGCGTCTCGCCCACACGTACACGTACGCCAATCAGCTCCAGCCGCATCGCATGTTTGCGTGGATGGGCGGCGTCTTCTGCGTGCTCGCGGCCGCTGGGAACGGCGCCTTCTCGGCCGTCTTTGCCTGATTCTTTCATAGTGTTCAGAGATGCCCGACCTCATTGAACATGCACTTGAAAAATATTACTATAGTAGGTTCGACCCACGACCGCAATACCTTGTCCCCGACTGTTTGCCTGCTTGCTGAGATAATGAGGCCGTTACTACTACAGTAGTAGTACAGTAGTAGTATTAATCTGTTTTTGTGGGACGAGTTTATATTTGCCTTTACACTATGGAATATTCCACTTTGGAGGCCTACTCTATATATATCTCACTTCACTCTGCACCCAACATCTACGGTGCAGAGAGTGTAAAGAGCGGTGCGATCAGCATGCTCTCGAAGCGCACCACTACAAAGAGAATCTCGGCCATCCAGAAGCGGAGATCGGCCTCGGACGTGCCGCGGATGCAGCAGTTGTACCGAAACGCTGTGCCGTCGCTTCGCGGGGTGATCGTCGGAGCAGGTCCTGTCGCCGAGGCTTGTGCTGTCGTTACGGGCGGTTTTGGGGTGGACGCAAAGCCCAGTACATTGAGCGAGCGGCACCAGCCTTTCGGGTCACCCACCGACGCGCGCACGGACGGCACGTCGATGTCGCGGGAGATGATGAGCGTTTCATCATTCATTTCTATCCGACACAAGAGATCCGCTGAGTGGTGGATAGCGGCCGTGCGTGGATTGAACATGGTCTTGAACACGACCACGGCGTCGTCGTTGATCTGTTGGAGCTTGACTGCCTGGAGATATGAACCCAAAGTCAGATTCGTTATCCCGACTCAACAGGACGTAGTGAAATCGTACCTTCATGAGAATGGACGAACTGAATAACCGCTCGTACCCCGTGAGATTGACAATCTCGTTCCAAGCGCGGTCAACAATCTCGTTGGGCTTGATGCGCGCAAACTGCTTGGCGATCTCAAAGCGCATGGCGGCCTTGTCGTCGCTGCCCGACTCGAGCACGCGCCGGCCGGTCCAACCCATGACCTGCACTTTCGTGCGGTCGTCAAGCTTGCGGATATCCTTGATTACGCTTTCGCTGACCGACTCCATGGTCTCCAGCAACAGTTCATTAAAGTCACTGTCGCTGATCGACTCAAAGCCCTTCTGGGCCGCGAGACATTCGTTCTACAAGCAGTACGATACACAGAGTGAGATTCGATTATAACAGTCCACAGAGCCGTCGAGAGAGGACAAGCGGCACCTCTAAGATGAGACGAATCTCTTCCTCGGTCGGGATCCGTAGGTCGTCAGCGTCGTCGATCTGGTCCTCTAAATCAGACTTCTCCTTTTCCAGCGCGATCTGCTCCTGGTTGAGCCGCAGAAACGACGCGCGCTTCTCCAAGTTGGCTGCCTCGCGTCGAATCCGATCCATTTGTTCCTGTCCAAGAAAGAGAATACACCTGTGAGATAAAAATAATCCGAGTGTCTTTGATCCCACTCTTGCGCCACCTTTTTCCGTTGCACGAATCGCCGCTGGACTTCGCGGTGCTTGGCCTTGCGCTCTTCCTCACTCAGTATCTCTTGCAGGTCCATATCGACAGAGCTCCGACGGGGCTCTCCGGCGTGGACGAAATACGTGGGCTGCACCGAGTGGTACGGGTGCGCATAGTACACCTGCGTCGGTGGTGTGGGCACCCAGTACGCGACCGGTACCGTTGCTGGTATCGTAAACGCAGCCGTGGTCGTCAACGGGGCTTCCACTGACGGGAGCGAGGACGCAGAGCCTGGGGCATACACCAGGGTTTGCGCATGGGGTGCGCCCGCATGAACGGCATTCGACGGATTTACCATGAGCAGTGTTTCAATGATCTCTTGGTCGGTTTCTGTCCACTGGTCAACTGCCGGCGGAGGCGGACGTGGCGGCGATGCCATGGCAGGTGGGCCGTTCAGCGCGCTCTACGGGATTGTTGACACGCGTGGCTGGCTGCGACACGTTGTGACTAGATAGATGGATGGTAACCACGCCTGCTGTTGGTGCGAGGCGCGCAAGATTGCAAGTGGATGCGGTGGATTCCTACTCAAGAAATTCCGGAGTTCGTCGTGGTAGTGTCTGTGCGGGTCGAAAAACGACAGTGACCGTCACTCTCCTCCAATTTCTCTCTGACTCCACACGGAAGTGCAGCCTTTTTTATTTTGGCCTTGTACTTTGGTTTCACTCCCAGCATCGAATAGGACGACCGGCGAAGAAGACAGGTGGCCCAAGTGTCAATGGATCCTCTTGATCCATGTACGTACAGCACAGCATCGTCCCACCGCGAAGCGTGAGTGCCCCTTGAATTGATGCACAATACTACTGAGTGCCGAGAGCAGTTCCGCAAGTGTCCCTTCCATCTCTTGGCGTTTCTCATTCTCTACCTCTTTTTGTTTACTCTCTACGTGCAGAGGGCAGCGCCGACTTCAAAGTGGCTCATTATGTACGGAGAGATCTCGTCGCTCAGGCATCGGGAGACACTAAGAGATCTTAGCGTGTTTTCCCTCCACCACCTGGTTCCACGGCGACTTGCAAAAATCCATTTAGAGAGCGAGAGTCCCATTTCGTTAGAACCACATGGTCTCCGAACATTCCAAAAACAGTCGTTTCGATGGACCCGACCGGTGGATCATTCGAAATTGCTGGATTTCTATTTCCGTTCCATTCTCCGGACACTGGACTCCAGTCTCGACAAGAGCCCCAAATTTAGATGACTCCGCTTGCTCCAAACACCGTAATATACACCATCGTTTGCACGAAAGCAATCCATCGTTGTCAGCCGCAAGTATTGCTGATGCTACAGTACAGCAGATAACACGGTTAATAACCAATTCTACAAAAACAATACTGTAGATTTTCAAATACTGTACAGTACAGTAACGATCTATCTTAAATCGCTTTTTAGAGACGGTGATAAGTCGTAATTGTTCGAAATCGTATTACCTTTTAACATTTTCGTGCACAGCCGGGGCTCGTGGTGATTGCGCCTGCTGCACACTGGGACCATCGCGACCGGGAGGCCTTCATATTTCGTGTAGGTACTGAACAGAGTCGCGTTCGTTGCCGCAAGCTCGAAGAGCCTTTCCCCATCTTCATACGGTATTGAACTATGTCTCTTTCCCGCGCGTCGATTGATCTTTATAGTCGTTCCGGCTTGCGCTAAAATGTTTTGTGGATTTCTTCTTGTTACAGCGCCGCGCTCGCGCTACCGATGGACGCATTCCGACCTCTGGCGCAAATTCCTGTGATAGACGACTTGGGTGTGCTTGTGATCCTGTCGCCGTGTGTTGTACAGTACGGAGTACACACATCTTAGTGTAATATATTATGAGGCAACTCGATTCCGCGATCGTGCTAGAGTGGCGAAGAAAGCAAAGCGCCGAAGGGATCGAATGACAGGCCGGGGCAGCACTGGATGCAGCAGGGAGGAACCTACAAGTGACGTAGTTTGCTTCTTCTGTGCTGGCGTTGACAGGGCCGGAATTAGGTAGCCCCGCGCTACAGCTCAAAGAGCCAGGATAGCAAAGTACGAATCAGAGCAAGGTTATGCATACGCACCGAGTCACCTTGGACTGTCCGTGGCATTGTGGTGCCTCATCGAGGTCTTTCTGTGACACTCGAGAGTTCGAGTCGGAGTGCTGCTGTGCGAGAAGACAGCAACACACCCGTAATCATACTGCACCGGAACTATAGAGGATGCTCGCGAATATGCGTGATGATTATCGTCATGACTCTTGTGTTGGTGCGTTGCTTTCTGCTGAGACATGGTCGTGAAGACGAGAATGAATCCGGCGCGGACGACCAGGATATGCAGTCATTTGAAACGAAGAGATGCTTTGTTCCTTGGAAAGTTGCAGTATCCTGTGCGGTATTACAAACTGCGTGGTTTTGCGAAGCATTCAAGCTGCATCGCCTGTGACTCGCCAATCAATCGAGTTTACTGTATACACCGCGAGGGACATTTCGCTTCTGTGGTACAGCCTGTATGGATGGCACTTCGAAGTACCGGTGCTTTCGACTGGGAAGTACTGGGAATCCCAGGGCTGAAACGACTTCTGTCGGAGAGGAAGCACTCCGAGAGATTGGTCGCGCTCAACGAAGAGCCAATCAGGTCACGGGGCAACGTGTGTGTCTCTCGGCAGCAGTCTGCGCACCGTTGTAGATAAGAACGGGTATGGCAACGCGTGGACGTCGTGGGCAATTGACGATGACATCTCGGAATTCCAGCAAGTCTTTGGATACCATGTGGATAGTCCTCTGGGTCTTCAAGGCTACAGTTTTGTCCTCTCGTCGGATCAATGAAATGGCAGCTTTCTCTTCCGCTTTCAGTACAGTACTTCGCGGAGGCGCTGGCCTACTGTTGATGCCTCATCACTGTGATTGCAGTTGTCATGAATTATGACATTTGCCATCACACAGGTGGACTCCACTCGGCTATTGTACTGTAGGAATCAATTGCGCACACAACTCTGTACATGTGTTCCTGGGCCCGTGCTACTTGCGTTGCTTATATGACGCCAGATACTGCGCTGAACTCGGTGATGAGACCCACCCCGTTTCCCTGCCGCTGAAATTTCGAGGTGTCAGACGGGATACTCAGCGTGAGCAGCAAACGGGCTAGTGTGTGCGCCAGCTGCTGTCTCTGGTCTGAGCCCGAGCGAAAACACTCTGGCGAATACTCGAATGGCGGCTGGGTATTACGCTAGCTACCCAGACTGCTTGTAGTGTCTCCGTCATTTTCGTAGTTCGCGTGCCCCTCAACTTTGAGACTATCGAAGCCCAACGACGGAGACGCACTCGACAATTCGACACGATGTACTCAGTCGATGGACCACCAAACGCCTACGCGTATCTGTCTGTGCAGTGCAGGGCAACCGCCGACGTGGAGCTGCTCGCATCAGCGCCAGCCGGTCCGGCCCCCGTGCCCTTCGGCGGTTATGACGCCGATACTCTGGATGCGTTAATGCTCTTCCACAGCCCACAGTCGCCAGCAGCGGTGCCCCCACGCCACTCGGGCGTTGCCTACTTCCCGTTCCCCATCGTTGACAGAAAGCGCCAACTAGTCACACCGGGACGCAACGACGAGTCACGACGCGCGATGCACCGTCTTGTCCAGCGGCGCTTTGTCAAGCGTAAAAAGGTGCGTGGGCAGGGTCCGACGTATAGGAGTCCATCAAGTGATCTGACGCTGTCCTCTGTGGGATATCCTAGGCGGAATTCGAACAGCTGCGGTGCCATGCGAGGAAGATGGAGCTGCGCTACCGGACGTTGCTGCTGCAGGCCGAAGTCGACACACTGCGGGAAGAGCGGGTGTGGCTTGCGGAAAAAGTCCAAGCCCAAGGTGCCGCCATGAAATCGGACGACAATGACGCGGAGAAAGAAGCACAGAGCGGACATGCCCCATGCGAAGAGGAAGATCTGGGTGCGTGGCGATCCCACCCGCAGAGACTCTTCCAGTTTGATCTGAGCAGAGAATGCAATGTAAACAAATGATTTATTTCAGTGGTGATCAGAGTACGGAATCCATGAGGGAGGAAGAGGTGGATCGTGAGAGAGGGCAAGAGGTGCCGTCTAGACGTGTGAGTGTTCGCACCGTTGGCCATTTGGATCGAACCTCCAGGATGTCTGGATATGGAGCTGCGAGGTCGGGACTCTACATAGTGTCGGCATCCACTTCTCGCTGATGATACTGCAGACAGGTATGGCACGTCCTCCAGCATAACAGACTACGTCGTCTCGCAGGTTCAATGACGTTCGCTTTCGTGCGTGGTGGTGCCTCCTCCCCGTGGCCAACAGGCTCGGGCCAGCCAGCATCCAACAAGATCAAGCCTGTCAGCACGGTTGTCGCCAGGTTGAGACATACCGACACGTCTTTTTCGACTGCCGTTTAAGCCGGCGGGTTTGGCGTTCTCATTTCAATGCGTGGCGGAGTGTATTCTTCGTCCTTCCAGTATGGCGTCACGCTATTTTCGGCTTGGAGCAACGACAAGAAACACCGGCAGGAAGACCACCCACCGCTCTTTGAGAGCACTGTCTCGCTGACGAAAGCTCACATCCGTACACTACGCACCCTAGCTTTTGCCATCGACTACAACGGTCTCCAAGCCCACCTAAGCTACGTTTGTGACCTCGTTTGACTATAAGCACTCACGACTTCGCTTTCTTCGCTGCCAACGTCGCTGTACATTATTAGTTAGATTGGTAGAGTGCGGAAGAGAAGGCAATACAGTGCCACGCAAATCGTTTGCCCCACGTCCTTCAGCATAAAGTCCACACAGCTTGCACAGCAAGTGTAGTACTGTACAGTGTACTGTAGAACTGTAGGTTACTGCACTTTTACATCGCTTATCGATACAGCACACAGTGCTACTTTACTGTACTTCTACGTCGGACTGTAATGCTCGACGCACGCAAGTGACTTGCCAAGTCGGCCATAGGAAGTGGGACGGTGGAAAATTTTGGTGCCTCCGATCCTTCAAGTTGCCCCGTTACGGTAAGGTTGCACAGGGGGACGTCGTCCTGACGTCCCCCCTGTAAGGTACGTAAGCCTGCTGAACACTTCAGCTTCTGTTGACGCGCAGTCTTACGCCACGCGTTTATTTTTCCCTGCTCTGTATTATGTACATGCACTGTATCCGTATGATAGCGATGTGCTGGGTCTCTGTTGATCAAAACTTCGCCTACTTGAGAAGATTTGAATCCCCCCTTTAGAAGGAGAGGATACTGTAGAGGCTCCTGTATCCTTTAGACTGGA